>JBAIZL010000002.1:71085203-71160203 GCA_036971475.1 Prosapia bicincta | reverse complement strand
CGGGTCGATTCCTCCGCCTCTGAGACGGGGCCGGATCTGTGACTATTGCCGACAGATGCGGATGGGAGGAGCGTTCTGCTCGATCTACCAGGGATGTAAACAGTCGGAGGATGAAATCCTGTAGGAGTGGAACGTTTAGTGTTTTCGCATGCCTAGGGGAATTCGTGATTGTTCTGAGCATGACGTTTTGGAAAGAGTGCAGCTTTCTCTTTCCGCTCAGATTGGAATATCAATCGGAAACTGCGTAAGGGATGATGTGTCTGTTGTACATTTTGTACATCATCAGCTTCACTAATATTGCCAAACATTATTAGGCTTAGCGAACACGATATGGAAGCATGTTGATACTGTACAGCAGGATGTGCAGGTTGCATCCTGATTCTTGGCCGTCTAGTTAAATCACAGGTACCACCTGCTTACTAGATTGTAAAACATTTTAGTTTGATTGTGTCGTGTTAAATGTTTGTAAGTAAGATATAAATTGTATTATTCAAAAATCTAAATAGTCGTTTTTAGCCGACTTTATGAAAAAATAATAAAAAATAAATAAAACTCATTAAATTGTGCACGTACAAAACTGAAATTTGTAAAAATCACAAATATAACAGTAAACATTCACTTAGTAGGAAATAATTATTTATTTTTACAAAAAATAGTTGAGTCGACACATTTGCTAAAACTGTAAGAATGTCAAGTTTTTTTTCACTCATTTAACAACTATTTGTATTAATTTATAACTTCAAAACCTATATTTTGAACTATATTTTTTACGATTTATTTGACCCCTCCACAGCAATTATAAGATTCTATAATAAAACATCTGGTGTAAGTTGATTATTAGATAAGTAGGGAAACGTGGCAACGGTAGTGTGTTGTCACCAAAAGGTTCTGTGATTTGTATTGCTTCCGATCATACATTGTGTTTTGGTGAATGTAACTTGAACAGTACGTGTACCTCATATTATTAATATAAAATGAGGCTGTTCAAATTGTTAAGTCAATAGGAAATACGGGATGCCAAAAAACAATTTGAAAACAAACAAATAAATGTAGCAAATCCAACAACTCGGAAAGAATGAAGTCCTTGTTAAATAGCAATGTACTTAATAAGAGGTTGGGCAAGTTTTAAAATAATATTCTCCGAAACACGTCAACTAAGGACATAAAGTATATGATAGAAGGAGGAAAAATTACGCAATGTTATTGTTACATCCTAGCAGAAATAATAATTAACAGTTTTAATTACAATGCTTCATCTTGGGAAATAATGGCGCTCAACTACTATGAGCTAGTTTTGTGTGCCAGAAAATTCTCTTTTCCCCTTCTGCAAAATATTTTGGTTCCTACACTGGCGTAGATATCTCCCATCGCTTCCTTAAATTATCCCTTTTCAAATTTAATGTTATAATTCACTCTGACTTCATCCATGGTTCCTCCATGAATTACCAATCTTAATGTTTACATTTATTCCTTTGGAAAATCTTTTAAAAGGTCTTAAAACTCGCCTGGATATTTAAGAACTACACTGAATTACATAAATATATTGGCTATTGATTCTTGTAACTCCATTGCCTTGCATTGTAACCTTATCATTTATAGGTCTACTTAAAAATAAGCCACATATGATCGTTTAAAGTATATTTTCAAATCGACATATTATACCCATGTTGGAAACAGTTCATAAGGTCAAATAATAAAGTTACAATTACATCCCCTAAATATGAAAAAGCATTCATGATACACAATATCCCTTTCTATAGCCTTTGTCAGTGGCATTCTCCCGCCAGCATTTCTAACATACTCAACACCCGATTAATTATTTAAACATTAAAACTTTACATAATGATAAATACATAAACACCTCTTAACCACAAACTTTCTTAATTTTATCCTTATGTACATTTCAGTTATCAAGTAACCATCCTCAGAGGGATAACATACAAAGACTGTATGATATGTACAAAGAGTTTTGTATGTTATCCCTCTGAGGATGATTACTTGGTAACTGAAATGTACATAAGGGTAAAATTAAAAACGTTTGGGGTTAAGAGGTTTTTATATATATTTATTATTAAATTCCTCTTATATATAATAATATTGAGTGACACTTTTTACGACAAAACTATCTGTTTTGGTATAAGATATTTTTAGTAGTATGCAGTATAAAATATATCTATATGTAATCATGTTTTAAAGTACACATAAAATGTAATAAATAATCGAATAAGGAAAAACTATTTCAAACTCAAAGCTGTTTTCGAATGCATCAATGTTTATCACATTTGAAAGTAAACTATTTTACTTGTTTATTACAAACAAACGTCACTTGTACTTTGAAGCGTATAGCTCCCAGGCCGTAGGAGGAAACTTGAAATGTTCGGGAGAGGGTTCGCCTACTAGTGGAGATGCACCAACTAGAGTGATGAACAAGACAAATTGGTCGTGCCGATACATGTAGCCGTGAGGTCCGTCAAACACTGAGCAGCGCCCCTCTCTAAATGTTCAAGTATTCAATTGCACATCGACCGGCCAGGTCTCTTACTATGTCCCGCGAGTTACAGTTAACAGACACCTCCCCATGACTCCGGTAGAATCCACATAAGTAAGCGACTGCCCATTAGGTACTACAAGTTTCCTATGTCGGAACCAAGGTACAATTGCCCCTTCCCTTATTCTGCCATTATTTCTTACACTTGTCTACCTTTTCTCTATACATATAAGATTACACATCCAAGATAACCATAGGAGCATACTGTTTTCATTACTAATATTATTCACAAATTGCATTACATACTGATATGTAACAGATGTTTTGAAAAAGTGCTTTTAAGGAATTTAAAATGCTCTAGGAATTCCTTGGAGTACAATTCATGGTATTGTTTAGTTTATTATTCATTGTTTTATAAAATCGTGAATTGTTATGTTGAAACTAGTTTATGTGAAAAATGTTTATATGAGGATAAACAAAGGTGCGCTCTAAAGAGAGAAAAATATTCGGCGGAGGAGACAAAAACGAAAGCACGGATGGAGTCACAATTAATAAACGAAAATAGGAAGATTGAGAGGAACTAAAGAATTAGACAGAGAGCCGTAAAAATGGGAGGAATAAAATAAACAGTCATGAGATCAAAATAATATATTCCAGTTTTAAAATAATCAACCTAATTATTTTACCATTAAAATTACTCGGTTATTTCCTTTGAGTTAACAGATTATAAAGTATTAATAACGTCCATGGGATCCCATGTAATCGTAGAGGTTTAATCTATGAACCCAATAGGGGTCTCCTTCAGCTATGCAACCCTGCACACACTTCATGAACAAACTCTGTTAACTATAACGTGCAGAGATTTTAATTTGTGATGATTTAATGTGTCATATTAAAATTATTAATGTTTGTTTTATTTGTATTATAATTTGTTTAGTTTTTGTTTTACTTACATTTATTTAGTTTATAATTGAGTTATTGATTTTAATTTGTAAAATGTATAATACTTTATGATTTTAAATTGTATTTAATATTGGGCTTCTGAGGAAGATACCGCCGTGGTACCGAAGCATTGAGCATATGCATTGAAAAGTATTGACGCTCATGGAGTTATAAAACCTATTGAATTATTAACAATCGGCGTAAAATTATTTAAAACATAACCTAAAATGGTTTAAAACTGAACAGAATAATATTTGACTGGATTGTTGTTTCTTTGCATTTATTGATATAGGCTTTATTTCGTTAAATGTATTTCTTTCTAAGACTTTCCAAGATAAGGTATTTCGCTTCTAGTTGTGTATTTATTTTTAAAACAAATTAAATTATTTACAAAAATGCTCTATGCTTTGCCTTGGCTTAATTTATTTTCCTACTGTAAATAATTGTTTTCAAAAACCTGCAACAAAAACGTATTCACCATCTTTATGCCAAGCATTAATAAAACAGGAATTAATTACATCGGACATCATGATCTAGTACTCACTCAGGCATTGGTTGAAGGTCGTAGTAGACGTTATTAGGATGGCTGTGGTGCGCTGTGATAGAGCTTGACGGTACATGCTTACGTGGTTTCAACTCTTCCAACGTCATAAACTCCGAATCATCATCGACGACCTGCAGAAGCCTAGCGTATGAAGGCATCTCCTGTAAGGAGAAGTTGCGAGCTACCATTATGCTCTTCGGTTTATCCCACATCCACGGTGGTTGTTTCCGGGTGGTGCCACATGCTTCCTGAGTCACAGCAACCGATGTGTCTCTTGTACAACACTACAGAACACACGACACTCTTCCGCCACTAAAAGTAACCAGGGTATAAGACTTCCAAACATTACATAAAACTGTCTCGGGTTTTTGAAACTTTTCCCGGATTTCAGAGTTGGATTTCACTGTGATAGACCCACTAGTTGAAAGAAAGGCACAATTTAAAAGTTATATTATTTTAAAAGTTCTATATTTTTAAAGTAAAGTACCTATAAATATAGGAGATCAATTTGTAAACTATCTGTAAAAATATCTCTTCCCTATGGCTAAAACAGGTAGACAAAATAAGCAATGACCTTTGTTTATATAACGACAGTAATATTTTACAAAGATTGACAAAGTATAGAAAAGAATAATTAAACTTTATGCACGCAGCATGCTCTCTCTCTCTCTCTCTCACACACACACACACACACACACACACACACGCGCGCGCGCGCGCGCACACACACACACACAGAATGAGTATAAATTTAAAACAGACATTCAAAAATTTTGTTTACTTTAATGCTTCAAAAACATTTTTTAACATTTTTATAAAAAAATGTTTCATAGATGTATAATATATTTTTCCAATATTTCGTTTTAAATTATTCGAAATGTTTATTGTTTATAACAATATTAAAATAAATAAAAATATATGACTATTTATACATAATATTTTGTATTTTTTCATCATGGTTAATAAATTGTAAGAGTACTTTTATTAGGTGTTAACTTTTATTGCATTATAAAATACAAAACATAAAATTTAAGTATTTTCTTAGGAAACAATTAAGTAAACAAATTTTGGTAGGTTTACAAAAAGAAACTGATAGGCCCTATTTTATGATTTTACACCGTGTTATTATTTAACTGCAGAAATGTTATCCTTTTACTAAACAAAAAAGCTGGCCACCTCTAAAAGGACTATTCTATTATATAATATTACAATAAGATCTAATAGATCTTACAGTAATCACTAAAGGACTATTCTATTATATAATATTACAATAAGATCTAATAGATCTTACGGTAATCACTTATAATCTTAAGTCTTATAATCTTATATAATCACTTATACAACGTCTGAGACACTGATAAAGATCGCCACATAGCGATTGAAAACGTTCTGTCTCAGTACGTTTTTACAAATTTATAAAATTTAAAGTTCAGAGAGTCATAAACTAATGTTACAGTGATTAATAAGTTTCACCGAACGTAATGGACTAGAAAATTCAAGATCTTATATATACGAGTATATATATATATATATATATATATATATATATATATATATATATATATATATTGTAATCCTTGGATGAATTTCGTTTTCTTGTTTTATATATACACAATTAAGCAACACTTTCATAAACAAGAATTTTAATTTAATTGTTCTTCAAATATTGAAGCTTTTCTTCACTAATTGGCAGTTTCAGCATTATCAAAATTTTTAAAGTACCTTATAGTTCTATGACTACATCAAGGTACTTTAAAAATTTTGATAATGCTGATACCGCCAATCAGCGAAAAGCTTCAATATTTGAAGAAAAATTAAATTAAAATTCTTGTTTATGAAAGTATTGTTTAATTTGAGTGTGGGTGGGTGTGTGTGTGTGTGTATATATATATATATATATATATATATATATATATATATATATATATATATATAACCCAAAAGAAAGTAGTAGGCGATATAATAGGACTGCAATTCCAACATGTGTGTACAGTAAATCTCTAAAAATCTCTAAATCTCTTTAAATATGAATTTCAGCAGAAATATGACCAGCAAAACTGTAACCGGTTTTTATTGATTAAAAAAAAACCTTTTGGAGTTATTTGTAAGCTACACTTAAAATACAATTCGAAGCTTAAATCACTAATACATTAACAATACGTATAATTTTCAACCGAGTGAAAACCTAACTTTAGGTCCAACCATAGACATAACTTTAGATTACAACTGAAATTTGTAAAATATTCTAGCAATATCTTGGTCGTGCATTTGAAGGCGCAAGAACTCAGGGTAGTTTAATTAAATAATACTTAAAATAAGATACTATAGTGAATAAATTGAAATTCATGAAAATAAACAATAACCCAAATATGGCAAATAGAGTAATATAAAATACTTGCAAACATTAGTATGCCATATTTCACGCGTGCAGGCTTCTATATTATGTTTTTCCAATAAGAATGATACCAAAGTAATATATTGCCGGCTGATTGACAGTTGTCATATATTGCCCAGATGATAAGGAAACAGCAAAAAGCAGGCGCGAAGGTCACGAGACCAAATCAAGGCCATCTGTAATTAAAGTGTGTCACTTACATAACAAACTAGTTATTGTGAGTACTTGACTTTGTCAGCATTATCTGCTCCTTGATACTCTTCTATTTACTACATAGAAGCACAAAATGTTGGTCAGAGAGTTAAGTGGAAAAGGCCCATCTATGTGTTTACATATTATTTTTGTTTCAGGTGGAAAACAAGTTGAAAACAATAATACATCACAAAAACCTATAAGTTTTATCTTAATATCGTCATGGTTTAAAAGTAAACTAGAGTTGTTCGGAGGATAGCAAATAGGTTATCAGAAAAATATAAGTATTCGACCGCCAAAGGAAATAAGCCGTATATTTCAACTGTGCTACTCCGGAGTAAATTTCGACCTCATCTGCCCTAATACTCCCGAATTTAAAGGGGGTTTAGCACGCACTAAAAGCCTAGCGCAATTTTATTTCAGATCATTGTTCTGGGCTCTTCGGTGATTGTAAAAACATAAGTCGTCGCACCCCTACGTTGTTGACATACCAGGGGAGAGGGGTAAACGTACCAGGGGAGAGGGGTAAACATACTAGGGGAGAGGGGTAAACGTACCGAGCGGGAGTGCACTGTCCTTGGAACCTTTGTAACAGATAGAATAACCGAAAAAATTATTTTACACTCTCAAAATTAAAGGCTTCAATAAATCTTCATTTACGTAAATAAGGATGAGTACAAATTTTTACCTACTGAGTAAATAATTATTACCTACTGAGTAAATAATTATTACCTACTGAGTATACAATTATTACCTACTGAGTAAATCATTATTTTTCTTAAAATATTTACTTTTACTTTGGTTTCTTAGTTGATTTCTATTGGAAAATAATCCCTTGCGGTAGACGTAAGCCGGCGACTAAAATAAAAATATGTTTTAAGGTCTCTGGAATTAAAAAAATATTTGTTCAAATTTATACAGACAAATATATACTATTATTACGGTAAATTTTCGTGTCGAAATCAGGTAACTTTGGAACGAAAAGTACGATTTTGGTATAATTTGGTAAGCAGATGTAATTTATTTGTGGGAATATGTTTGTTGATAGGGAGAATCGATCAATCAGAAGTTGACTTTTCGCCCATTTTTATTGCGAAAAATGGATTCTCCATTTTCTACCAAAACATTATATATTTATGAAATGCATTTATAAAAATTAAAATGTAATCTGGAGGATTATATTAATCAATTTTATATAACATGTTTAAAGTATAATAAAAAGTATAGGGGATCACACACTAATATACGTTTTAAGACAAACAATTTGTTACTCAGTAGGTAATACAGTTAGACATTTTTACGTAAGAGCCATTATTAAAGCCCTTATTTTCGTGAGTTTCGAAATATTTTTTTGGTTATTTTGTCTTTTATAGTTTAAAAGAAGATACGAAGATTCCAGTACATCGCTTTCCCCCCTACACTCCCCCTGGTATGTCGATCATGTAGAAGGTGGGGGCGACGACATGCGTTTTTACAATCACCTAAGTCCTCAGAACAATGATCTGAAATGAAGTTGCGTTAGTCTTTCAGTGCATGCTCGACCCCCTTTAGATCCGGTACTATAAACTTTACCACATTAGAAGTAACTCAGCCCAGATTACCATGTATTAACAGACCATCATGGATCTTCTCGCATGGAAATTCCATCGGGGGCAATACACAAGGTTGCTATAGGGCGTTGGGACAAAGAAAACTAACGCGGCTGACAGAAAAGAACCAATGCAATCATGGGGGGGGGGGGGCAAGATGCAGTCATCTGGCCATCTAAAGACGCAGATCTCATTTTATATCTTTACACTCCAAATATTTATAAGATCCTGCTAAAGTTTTAAAAGAAATATAAATTTTCAAAAGAATTCATTTTTATTCTTTTCAGAGTTAAAAAAAAAATAATATGAAAGTCAAGGCTTTAAAAAAACAAAACTATGGCACATAGAAAATAGAAAAGGTCTAAACAGATATGTTTTAATATTTAGACTATATATATTATTCAGCTGTTTAGGTTATTATGTACAAAAATATTTTGAAACAATTTTTCATATTCCTATCTATGTCATTTCTATTGTAAACTTTGTGACATACGAACAAAATATGTAACTTTAGTTTTGATTACAAGACTATAAAACTAATGTCGCACTAATTTATTCATTCGCATTTTTGTTTAGAAATTGCGTTAGAAGTTTTAGATATTTGTATTATTTAGCGATTTAAATTATTATTTTTAAAAAGAAGAAATCAATTTCAAACATTACACAGTCTATCAGTGTAAGGACTTCCTAGACTGTCGAAGCATATTACAGATAGTCCCTAAAGAACCTTTAATTTCGATAAATAGCGTTTTCTTTGCTTTAGAGGAACAAGTAAAGATCGTTTTTTAGTAGCATCACACACTTAGGTTTTCGCTTTGATTAAACAAAACAAGGGTTTAATAGCTAGGGTTTATTTCTACAACCCTTACTGCTGTATTAAATAGACTAAGATTGAATTTAATGATTTTATAACTCGTAATACCGTATTAGATTTACTGAGGAGGAGATTTAAGGATTTTATAGCCCTTAATACTGTATTAGATTCACTGAGGATGAAATTTAAGGATTTTATAGCCCTTAATACTGTATTAGATTCACTGAGGATGAAATTTAAGGATTGTATTACAATATTTGCTATATTAAATAAACTAGGGATAAAATTTAAAGATTTTATAACCCTTAATAATGTATTAGATTCACTGAGGATGAGATTTAAGGATTAAATAACCCTTAATACTGTATTAAATTCAATGAGGGTGAAATTTAAGGATTTTATAGCCCTTAACACTTTATTAGATTCACTGAGGGTGAAATTTAAGGATTATATAACCCTTAATACCGTTATAAATGCAATGAGGGTGAACGTTAGGGATTTTATAACCTTTAATACTGTATTAGATTCAATGACGGTGAAATTTAAGAATTTAATAACCCTTAACACCATATTAGATTCACTGAGGATGAAATTTACGGATAATATAACCCTTAATGCTGTTTAAGATTCAATAAGGGTGAAATTTAAGGAATTTATAACCCTTAATACCGTATTAAATTTTAGTGAGGGTGAAATTTAAAGATTGTATAACAATAATTGCTGTTTAAAAAACTAGGGATAAAATTTAATGATTTTAATAACCCTTAATACAGAATTAGATTCACTGAGGATGAAATTTAAGGACTATATAACCCTTAATACTGTATTAGATTCAATGAGAGTGAAATTTAAGGATTTTATAACCCTAACACTGTATTAGATTCACTGAGGATGAAATTTAAGGATTTTATAACCCTTAACACTGTATTAGATTCAATGAGAGTGAAATTTAAAGATTTTATAACCCTTAACACTGTATTAGATTCAATGAGAGTGACATTTAAAGATTTTATAACCCTTAACACTGTATTAGATTCACTGAGGATGAAATTTAAGGATTTTATAACCCTTAATAATGTATTAGATTCAATGAGAGTGAAATTTAAGGATTTTATAACCCTAACACTGTATTAGATTCACTGAGGATGAAATTTAAGGATTTTATAACCCTTAATACTGTATTAGATTCAATGAGAGTGAAATTTAAGGATTTTATAACCCTAACACTGTATTAGATTCACTGAGGATGAAATTTAAGGATTTTATAACCCTTAATACTGTATTAGATTCAATGAGAGTGAAATTTAAGGATTTTATAACCCTAACACTGTATTAGATTCAATGAGAGTGAAATTTAAGGATTTTATAACCCTAACACTGTATTAAACTCACTGAGGATAAACTTTAATAATTTTATAACAGTAATTGCTGTATTAAATACAATGGGGAGAAACTTTATGATTTTATAACCCTTATTACTGTATTAAATTTACTGAGGATGAAATTTAAGGATTTCATAACCCTTAATACTGTATTAGATTTTCTGAGGATAAGATTTAATAATTTTATAACCCGTAATACTATATTAAATTCACAGAGGATGAAATTTAAGGATTTTATAACTCTAAATAATGTATTAGATTTACTGAGGATTAAATTTTAGGATTTTATAACCCTTAATACTGTATTAGATTCACTGAGGATGAAATTTAAGGATTTTATAACCCTTAATACTGTATTAGATTCAATGAGAGTGAAATTTAAGGATTTTATAACCCTAACACTGTATTAGATTCACTGAGGATGAAATTTAAGGATTTTATAACCCTTAATACTGTATTAGATTCAATGAGAGTGAAATTTAAGGATTTTATAACCCTAACACTGTATTAGATTCACTGAGGATGAAATTTAAGGATTTTATAACCCTTAATACTGTATTAGATTCAATGAGAGTGAAATTTAAGGATTTTATAACCCTAACACTGTATTAGATTCAATGAGAGTGAAATTTAAGGATTTTATAACCCTAACACTGTATTAGATTCAATGAGAGTGAAATTTAAGGATTTTATAACCTTAACACTGTATTAAACTCACTGAGGATAAACTTTAATAATTTTATAACAGTAATTGCTGTATTAAATACAATGGGGAGAAACTTTAATGATTTTATAACCCTTATTACTGTATTAAATTTACTGAGGATGAAATTTAAGGATTTCATAACCCTTAATACTGTATTAGATTCAATGAGAGTGAAATTTAAGGATTTTATAACCCTAACACTGTATTAGATTCAATGAGAGTGAAATTTAAGGATTTTATAACCCTAACACTGTATTAAACTCACTGAGGATAAACTTTAATAATTTTATAACAGTAATTGCTGTATTAAATACAATGGGGAGAAACTTTATGATTTTATAACCCTTATTACTGTATTAAATTTACTGAGGATGAAATTTAAGGATTTCATAACCCTTAATACTGTATTAGATTTTCTGAGGATAAGATTTAATAATTTTATAACCCGTAATACTATATTAAATTCACAGAGGATGAAATTTAAGGATTTTATAACTCTAAATAATGTATTAGATTTACTGAGGATTAAATTTTAGGATTTTCTAACCGCCATTGATGTATTAAATAGACTAAGGTTAAAATGTAAAGATTTTATAACTCCTATTGATATATTAAATTTAGGGATTATATAAGTGTTGTTACTGTATTAAATAGACTGAGTAATAAATACTCGTATTCTATGAATAACATTTATAGATTTTATAACCCTTATTGCTATATTAAGCAGCCTAAGGATAAAATTTAAGAATTTCATAACCCTTATTGCTGTGTTAAATTCACTAAGGTAGAAATTTAAGGATTTTTTAACCATTATTGCTGTATTAAGTGGACTAAGAATAAATTTTAATATTATACAACCGGTATGTCTCAATCAAATAGATTAAGGTAAAGTTTGAGGATTTTCAAAATACTGAATCACAGAACGTTCAACTAAGGAAATATAAAACATTCCAAGTTACGAAATATGTAATTATTTAGAAGTAAGATTCAACGATGAAAACCAACTGAAATAAAATCATGGAAAAACAAACAAAAGAAAAACAATCAAGTACAATTTTTTGAAACTGGAAATTTATCTGATATCGATGTCTAATATAGGTAAACCTTATTGGTTTTGAAATCATTAATCGTAATTAATAATAACAATAAAAACAACAAATCCTAGTAAAACTCACAACATATACATTTATGTCAAACGATGAATTTTATACCATCATCATCTTTAGTGAGAACTCTACGAACTCCTAAATAATAAGCATTTTTATAAAAATAACCCCTAATACTTTACTATTAAGATTTCGTAGCATTCTTACCGACGGTTATTACATCAAACTCATCGAAACGCAATATATATATATATTACGAAACTGAGAATATCTTACTCCTATTTAACATTTCGCACTACTCACAAGCTAAGCGCAAAAATTCTTTATCAAATATATAATATTTAAATGTTTTTAATATAGGTAGTAAATTAATAGTCTGAAATTTGCAAATTTCTGGTATATTGTTAAAATTGTTTATGTTGTATTGATTAGACGCAACTTCAGAGTTAGTATCTTTAATATAAATTTGTAAGTTTAACTTTTTCTCCGGACATGTGTTTCTTTCCGAAATTATTACTGGATTTATATAATTTAATAACAATAAAATAGTGTTATATAAACATACATTTATTCAATCATCCCTCCCGCCATGTTAACTATACAGGTTCTTGAGTTTTAATCCTCAAGAAAAATCTGTATCTATATTTTCTGAATAAATAAATTATATAAAACTGACTTTGGAGTACCTCTCGTAAGATTACTGACTATTATTACAATATCAAAGGAAATATTTTTTAGACACTCTTCGGAACAAACAATTATATGTTTCATATTAAAACTTAAACATTGTAAGCGCCACTGCAAAGGGTAGGTTGCGTCACTGCGTCACGCACAACAAAAACAACGCACACCCGTGCCGGCACTGCTCACAGATACTGACACTCGCGTCCAGATCGCAGAAATACCTACCGGAAACTGAAGCGGGTGCTCGGTTATTGGTGCCTCTATAAATCCGCTTTAACTGTTACGCTTCGCGCACCTGTTACGCGCATCTTCACGCGCGCCAAAAACTTTCTCCCGTCGTATCCCCGAGCATCGTATCCACGGCAGAAAACTAAAAATTACTTTTTGGTTTTTCTGTTAATTCAGAATATTTAATTAAACTGATACGAAATTTCATTTACAAATAATTAGCAATATATACGATTATAAATTCAAATACTGTACTATTATATGTCTTTAGCAGAAATTAAATCAACATAATTATGCTAATTTACAATAGTTAACATAAAAATGTGTTTTAGATAGTGACAACTTGCGTAATAGGATTTATTAGGCGCAGTGTGATTTGAAAGTACTACTGATTATTAGAAGTACTACTCGCTACATCAGATAATAGCTCGGAACTCTGATACTAGCTCGGAACATCCAGTACGGTACATGTGGTACTAATTTAACACATTCGGTACTTTACATCTGGTACTAGATCGGTACATTCCGCACAGTATATCTGGTACTAGCTCCATACATTCAGTACTTTACATCTGGTACTAGCTCGGTTCATCCAGTACTTTAAATCTGATACTAGCTCGGTACATTCAGTACGGTGTACCTGGTACTGGCTCGGTACATCCAGTACTTTAAATCTGATACTAGCTCGGTACATTCAGTACGGTGTACCTGGTACTGGCTCGGTACATCCAGTACTTTACGTCTGGTACTAACTCGGTACATCCAGTTCAGTATATGTGGTACTAACTCAGTACATCCAGTACATTACATCTGGTACTAGTTCGGTACATGCCGCACGGCACATATGGTACTAGCTCGTTACATCCCGCACTACAGATGTGGTACTAACTAGGTACACCCAGTACTTTACATCTGGTACTATCTCAGTACATACAGTACTTTAAAACTGGTACTAGTTCGGTACATGCCGCACTACAGATGTGGTACTAACTAGATACACCCAGTACTTTACATCTGGTACTAACTCGGTACATCCAGTACGGTACATGTGGTACTATCTCGGTACATCCAGTACGGTACATGTGGTACTAACTCGGTACATCCAGTACGGTACATATGGTACTATCTCAGTACATCCAGTACTTTAAAACTGGTACTAATTCGGTACGGAATTTTTACAGGTATAACCAGTCACTTCGATGTTCAAACGAAGGTCTATTGACCATTGATGTCTTTAAATAAGTTAAGGAAAACGCCACTCTGGTGCCTTTTGAAAGTAATGCTATAATTTTATTTTCTCTCGACTTATTATTTGTTAAGGACCAGTTTGAGTGTTATTTCAAATTATGTAGTCCATCATGCTTGAGAGTTGCGCTGGCTGTTTTGTTATTATCTTTATACCTATGTATATCATCCCAGAATGTAGTTTTTAGTATTATTTCTACTTGTTAATGTTAATTGCAAAGATTGTTACATTTTCTACAAAGATAAATGTACTATTATTTCCAATAGGAGGTTTGTATTGTGTGTCTGGTTTGAAGTACGTTTTCAGGACATTCGATTACTTTATAGTCCGGCTTCTGCGTAAATAATTCTTAGGGCTAGATTTAATTATTTTTTCAAGCGATACTGCGATTAGAGAAGATAAACTCCGTGGATATAATGACCCACTGGTACTTGTAGCACAGTCAGGATCGCTTATTATGTTTCCCAAAGTCTTTATCTAGTTTTACAGTTATTATTAGGTTTAAAGACTTTAAATATATAATACTATATGAGAACAATGTAATTAGAAAAGTTTTTATTGAGTATGATTTCTCGTTTTACTATAAATAAAGTCTTAAGAATGAAAAAAGTACCAAATTTTTAAAATTATTTCGTTTTTATTTTGTATTTATAAAGGACCCAACATTGTATTTCGTAACGGAACGAAAAAATACAACTATATTTTACCAGATTTGGTTTTATCTAATATATCATAAACGACTAATAATTGTATATATGTATATATATATATATATATATATATATATATATATATATATATATATATATATATTAATGTGTGTGTGTGTGTGTGTGTGTGTGTGTGTGTGTGTGTGTGTGTGTGTGTGTGTGTGTGTGTGTGTGTGTGTGTGTGTGTGTGTGTGTGTGTGTGTGTGTGGCGTGTGTGTAAACATTTTCTAGGAAACAACACTAATGATTTTTACCAAAATTGGTATGTGGGAGATATTTACCTAAGAATCCAATGGGCTAAGTGGAAATTTGCTGAAAAACGGAATCATGAAGTTTCCGGAAAAATGGTACGTGTGTGTGTGTGTGTGTGTGTGTGTGTAAATTTTATCACGCAAAATACTCCAAGGATTTCCACTAAAATTGGTATATTGGGGGTTTTTAATCTCAGCAATCCTATAGGATTAGTGGACATTTTCTAAAAATTCTTCATTATCAGGTTTCAGAAAAATTGTATATATATATATATATATATATATATATATATATATATATATATATATATATATGCTGTTACGTATTCCTTCAGGGATGGAAAATATGATGAATAGTTACTATCTGGAGTACATCCGTTCATTCTGCAGTCCATAAATTCGCAGTTCCGACGTTTCGCTAGAATCTCATCCACCATTGACGAGGTGAACCCAACAACAGTAGAATAGCGAGTGACCTCGCTGTTGTTAGGTTCGTCTCGTCAATGCTGGATGAGATTCTAGCGAAACGTCGGAACTGCGAATTTATGGACTGCAGAATGAGCGGATGTACTCCAGATAGTAACTATTCATCATATATATATATATATATATATATATATATATATATATATATATATATATATATATATATATATATATATATAGTTGTAAACTTTTCTTGAAAACTACTCTAAGGATTGTCATTAAGAATTAGTATATAGGGGATTTTTAACCTTAGCAATGCAATGGGCTACGTAAAACTTTTCTGAAAAATCGTTACCATCAAGTTTTCAAAAACTTTTAAGAAGTTCATATTTCCAGAATTACATTTTACTCGAGTAACAGTAAAACTTGGGTGTACTATGTAAATTCCTTAATTCCCAATTAGGCCAGCATTTCTGATAACAATCGATGCCACAGAGGCACTTTCGATTATGTTGGTATCGACCTAATCTCCGTATTTAGGCACAGAGTGCTATGTGTACCATTCTCTAGGATTAAAAGAAGGAGTAGCTTGAAAACTCTTTTACCAAATGATAATCCAAGTCATATGCGAAACATAATGTTTGATATTTCGGACTCAATCATAAAATAATCCGATCATAAAAAGGTTTCCTGATATTATTAATAAAATCATTAACCGTTTTTATAACATGAAGCCATGATGTAACAAGAGCATCGTGTTTCAACAAAGTCAAGTTCAATGTCGCTCACATGGGTTAGTTACAACACTCAGTGCGTGAGAAATGTTAAATACATTCTCATAAACACTCTTGGTAATAAAAAAAAGTTAATATATAAGGTGAAGTTTTTTAATGTAAGGATAATTACATCTTATACATTTACTTGTTATCTTTAAATTTGAGTGCCCTTTCTAGCTAACATAAAGAAGCTGTTTAATGAGTTTGCTTTATGTTAAACTACCTATTTGCTTTATGTTAAACTACCTATTAGCTTTATGTTAAACTACCTATTTGCTTTATGTTAAACTACCTATTTGCTTTATGTTAAACTACCTATTTGCTTTATGTTAAACTACCTATTTGCTTTATGTTAAACTACCTATTTGCTTTATTCAAGTGTTTTTAAACTTTTGTATGACTTTTTGTAAAATTTTCTAAATTTAAACATTTGTATATTAAAATTTTTATATGACTGAAAATAAAAACCTCCTTTAATGAAACAAATATAAAGTGTAACTGTAGTAAGTGGTCATTGTTGCAATGTAACCTAGAAAATACCCTTTGTTTTTATTATAAGACTAATTTTAGAGAGTTTTAACTGGGTGTATATATATATATATATATATATATATATATATATATAGAGAGAGAGAGAGAGAGAGAGAGAGAGAGAGGGGGGGGAGAGGGGCGCCCTCGTACATACACACACGCGCGCGCGCGCGCACGCCACACACACAAAATATATGTATATATTTTAATATGTCGCTAAATAAATTTATTATTATCTTTATAAATAAATCTAAAAAAACAGAACAAAAAAATATTACTTTAATATATATACTTATTTATAATAGAATATTAAAAAGATAAATATTAAATAATAAAATATTAAGCTTTACTACTTCAAAGATCAACATGCCAATCTTTAATACAAACAAAGATGTTTTTAAAGTAAATTCCTACTTAAGTTAAGATTTTTTTAAACTTTATTTACTTTTTGTTAAATAATTGCAATTATTATAAAAAAAAGTAAAATAATCCATAAATTAAAATAGCTGTTCTACAACAAAACGTAAAATCAACTGTTTAATGAAATCATATGTTATCAATTATTTAAGCAAAATGGGACGAAATAACTATATTGTATACCTTGTCCCTGTTATAAAGTTTTTCTCTCATTTAAAACTAAATTTAATTCAATAAATTAAATTAATTAATTAATATTTGAAAAAACTACATTAACATCAAGTGCCATCTACTAAGGGTTTTAAAAATATATTTGATCATGAGGGGTTGATATATATATATATATATATATATATATATATATATATATATATATATATATATATATACATAGGGAGGTGTGAAATAATAGGAGGAATTGAAAAACTAGAAAGCAACCCGATCATAAGTTGCAGATAAAGGCAAAGAAACTGAACGTCTTGTGAATGCATGGACGATAAGCCGCAGCACTGAGGACAGAATGTTCACTAATGGATGACTGGCATGTATTAAGAATATCGTCCCATGAAAATGATATCGAAATACACGAAAGAGCTATCTCTCCTTTTCTTTACCGACAATTAACTTACTCTATGCATACATTAACTACAAATGAACCTACAACTATCTAAGAGTTATGATGTTATGAAGAGAACTAGCAACGTATAAAGAGGTATATTTTGGAGAGTTGTGATATAATGAAGAGAACTTATGCCTAAAGAACAGTCAAAATCCTATGAAGAACCTATAACCAACGAAGAATTATTATTTTATAAAGAAAACTAATAACATATAAAGAACTATGATCCTATGAAAAGAACTAATAATTTATGAAGGGTTATGATCTGATGAAAAGAACTAATAATTTATGAAGGGTTATGATCTGATGGAAAGAACTAATAATTTATGAAGGGTTATGATCTGATGAAAAGAACTAATAATTTATGAAAGGTTATGATCTGATGAAAAGAACTAATAATTTATGAAGGGTTATGATCTGATGAAAAGAACTAATAATTTATGAAGGGTTATGATCTGATGAAAAGAACTAATAATTTATGAAGGGTTATGATCTGATGAAAAGAACTAATAATTTATGAAGGGTTATGATCTGATAAAAAGAACTAATAATTTATGAAGGGTTATGATCTGATGAAAAGAACTAATAATTTATGAAGGGTTATGATCTGATGAAAAGAACTAATAATTTATGAAGGGCTATGATCTGATGAAAAGAACTAATAATTTATGAAGGGTTATGATCTGATGAAAAGAACTAATAATTTATGAAGGGTTATGATCTGATGAAAAGAACTAATAATTTATGAAGGGTTATGATCTGATGAAAAGAACTAATAATTTATGAAGGGTTATGATCTGATGAAAAGAACTAATAATTTATGAAGGGTTATGATCTGATGAAAAGAACTAATAATTTATGAAGGGTTATGATCTGATGAAAAGAACTAATAACTTATGAAGGGTTATGATCTGATGAAAAGAACTAATAACTTATGAAGGGTTATGATCTGATGAAAAGAACTAATAATTTATGAAGGGTTACGATCTGATGAAAAGAAGTAATAATTTATGAAGGGTTATGATCTGATGAAAAGAACTAATAATTTATGAAGGGTTATGATCTCATGAAAAGAACTAATAATTTATGAAGGGTTATGATCTGATGAAAAGAAATAATATATTATAAAGAATATCAAAACTACTAACGAGTTATGTGCTTAAATCATTTATATTTTTACTATTTTTATTTTAACAGAAGTATTTTTTAGAAAATCCAAAAGTGTAGATATCTAACGAACAACATTTACTCCCTAACATATGTATGTTTAATTTAAAACAAATATTTATTTATTTTGTAAAAAGATAATTTTATTAAATATATATATATATATATATATATATATATATATATATATATATATATATATATATATATATGCTGATACGTATTCCTTCAGGGATGGAAAAATATGATGAATTATTACTATCTGGAGTACATCCGTTCATTCTGCAGTCCATAAATTCGCAGTTCCGACGTTTCGCTAGAATCTCATCCAGCATTGACGAGGTGAACCCAACAACAGTAGAAGAGCGAGTCACTGCTGTTGTTGGGTTCACCTCGTCAATGCTGGATGAGATTCTAGCGAAACGTCGGAACTGCGAATTTATGGACTGCAGAATGAACGGATGTACTCCAGATAGTAACAATTCACCATATATATATGCTGAAATGTATTCATTCACGGATGAAAAAATATGATGAATAGTTATTATCTGGAGTACATCCGTTCATACTGCAGTGCATAAAATCGCAGTTCCGACGACCGATCCCTCAACTGTTGTTGGGTCCACCTCGTCAATGCTAGATGAGATTCTAGCGAAACGTCGGAACTGCATCTTTTTGCACTGCAGAATGAACGGATGTATTCCAGATAATAACTATTCGTCATATATATATATATATATATATATATATATATATATATTGGTGTGTGTGTGTGTGTGTGTGTGTGTGTTTGTGTGTTTGTGTGCATGTATGAGAGAGAGAGAGAGAGAGAGAGAGAGAGAGAGAGAAAGAGAAAGAGCTTGTAGTGCGAAAGAGAGGTTGAAAGAGTGTGAGAGGGGAGGCAGAGTTATTACAAAATTATTAATAAAAATTGTTTGTCGTTAAAAGTGTTTTTCATTAAGGAGGAAATATTTAAATTACATCCATAAATATATACAACAAATATTATACAATAAACATTCCAACACATCACGTGATTAGTCTGCAGTTAATTGTTAACACAACGTGATCGATTTGTTTAGGCAACATGGTTGCGTTCTGTTACAATGGATAACTTTGTAACCACTTAGATGTAATATTAAATCACATTTAGTTTACTGAGGAAATACTCAGCCCGAATACTGTTTACTCTAAAAGGTAACATTTTTAAAGGAAATAAACTCTTTATAATTGAGTTGTGTGAATTTAACATCGCCGAAAGCGGTGTCCATTGTCTTGATAGGTTTCCGACGAGGGCGAAATGACGTAGCTATTCGGTCCAAAGTAAATTTACCTCGGAGCCGTCACTACTAGGTTTTAAAATCACGATACGCCTCTACAGAACGGTTATAATTATTGCGGATTTTTGTTCAGTTTAACTCATAAAACACCAATCAAGGAATGATTTAAGTAGAACTATAACAATCCTTGCGAGAAGGTAAGAAATAGATTCTGCAACTCTAGGTAGCCCTACATACAAGCTCTCCCCTAAACGTTGAAGGACTTTTGTAATATCTCGAGTCGTATTAATCACACTAGCAACGTATACTTGATTATAGAAATGTACTGATAAGGATTTCATTACATTGTCACCAGTTACTGTATCTGTTATGTTCCGAGCAGGGGGTACGGCAACAATTTTCACTCTCCTGTCCTTTCAAACTGGTATTTGGCATTCAAATTTTCAAATGTCTTGTTCAATTTGTAATGATAAAGTATAATGTAAACGTGCCGAAATATTTACGTCATGAGTTTAAAATAATGTTTATTTTTTTAATTTAAAATACAAACGCGGTACAATTATGTAATAGGGCGACAAGGTTAGAATGAAGGAATAATTATATACGTGTTAAGAAATATATTATCGACAAATATCAGCCCTACCAAAAATCTTACAGGGATAAAACACGACTTTTCTTTATTAAAACAACTTCAAAACCTTTTCAGAAACTAAACAAATATTTTTTAAATTCTTTCTATTAGCTCACGCTTTCTTTATATATATATATATATATATATATATATATATATATATATATATATATATATATATATCTTGTACAAATTTTTAATTGTTATTAAAGTACATTTTTATTCATCCAATCACGTTCAAATACACTTTTTTAACTTATAGTGGATGACAATTGATGTTAATACACTTTTTTAACCTATAGTGGATGACAATTGATGTTAATACACTTTTTTAACCTATAGTGGATGACAATTGATGTTAATACACTTTTTAACCTTATAGTGGATGACAATTGATGTTAATACACTTTTTTAACCTATAGTGGATGACAATTGATGTTAATACACTTTTTTAACCTATAGTGGATGACAATTGATGTTAATACACTTTTTTAACCTATAGTGGATGACAATTGATGTTAATACACTTTTTTAACCTATAGTGGATGACAATTGATGTTAATACACTTTTTTAACTTATAGTGGATGACAATTGATGTTAATACACTTTTTTAACCTATAGTGGATGACAATTGATGTTAATACACTTTTTTAACTTATAGTGGATGACAATTGATGTTAATACACTTTTTTAACTTATAGTGGATGACAATTGATGTTAATACACTTTTTTAACCTATAGTGGATGACAATTGATGTTAATACAGTTTTTTAACCTATAGTGGATGACAATTGATGTTAATACACTTTTTTAACCTATAGTGGATGACAATTGATGTTAATACACTTTTTTAACCTATAGTGGATGACAATTGATGTTAATACACTTTTTTAACTTATAGTGGATGACAATTGATGTTAATACACTTTTTTAACCTATAGTGGATGACAATTGATGTTAATACACTTTTTTAACCTATAGTGGATGACAATTGATGTTAATACACTTTTTTAACCTATAGTGGATGACAATTGATGTTAATACACTTTTTTAACCTATAGTGGATGACAATTGATGTTAATACACTTTTTTAACCTATAGTGGATGACAATTGATGTTAATACACTTTTTTAACCTATAGTGGATGACAATTGATGTTAATACAGTTTTTTAACTTATAGTGGATGACAATTGATGTTAATACAGTTTTTTAACTTATAGTGGATGACAATTGATGTTAATACACTTTTTTAACTTATAGTGGATGACAATTGATGTTAATACACTTTTTTAACCTATAGTGGATGACAATTGATGTTAATACACTTTTTTAACCTATAGTGGATGACAATTGATGTTAATACAGTTTTTTAACTTATAGTGGATGACAATTGATGTTAATACACTTTTTTAACCTATAGTGGATGACAATTGATGTTAATACAGTTTTTTAACCTATAGTGGATGACAATTGATGTTAATACACTTTTTTAACCTATAGTGGATGACAATTGATGTTAATACACTTTTTTAACTTATAGTGGATGACAATTGATGTTAATACACTTTTTTAACCTATAGTGGATGACAATTGATGTTAATACACTTTTTTAACCTATAGTGGATGACAATTGATGTTAATACAGTTTTTTAACTTATAGTGGATGACAATTGATGTTAATACAGTTTTTTAACTTATAGTGGATGACAATTGATGTTAATACACTTTTTTAACTTATAGTGGATGACAATTGATGTTAATACACTTTTTTAACCTATAGTGGATGACAATTGATGTTAATACAGTTTTTTAACCTATAGTGGATGACAATTGATGTTAATACACTTTTTTAACCTATAGTGGATGACAATTGATGTTAATACACTTTTTTAACTTATAGTGGATGACAATTGATGTTAATACACTTTTTTAACCTATAGTGGATGACAATTGATGTTAATACACTTTTTTAACCTATAATGGATGACAATTGATGTTAATACACTTTTTTAACTTATAGTGGATGACAATTGATGTTAATACACTTTTTTAACCTATAGTGGATGACAATTGATGTTAATACACTTTTTTAACCTATAGTGGATGACAATTGATGTTAATACACTTTTTTAACCTATAGTGGATGACAATTGATGTTAATACACTTTTTTAACTTATAGTGGATGACAATTGATGTTAATACACTTTTTTAACCTATAGTGGATGACAATTGATGTTAATACACTTTTTTAACCTATAGTGGATGACAATTGATGTTAATACAGTTTTTTAACTTATAGTGGATGACAATTGATGTTAATACACTTTTTTAACCTATAGTGGATGACAATTGATGTTAATACACTTTTTTAACCTATAGTGGATGACAATTGATGTTAATACAGTTTTTTAACTTATAGTGGATGACAATTGATGTTAATACACTTTTTTAACTTATAGTGGATGACAATTGATGTTAATACACTTTTTTAACTTATAGTGGATGACAATTGATGTTAATACACTTTTTTAACCTATAGTGGATGACAATTGATGTTAATACAGTTTTTTAACTTATAGTGGATGACAATTGATGTTAATACACTTTTTTAACCTATAGTGGATGACAATTGATGTTAATACAGTTTTTTCAAATATTTATTCAATAATGAAATTATTAAAATTTGACAGTCGAACTTAGGCCGGATTCGAACTTAGTATCTGCATGATAAAACCATAGCACTTTAGCACTCATCTAACTTTCCCATAGCTAGAAAGAAGCGTATTTCTTAAACAGGTATATTAATTTTTCCTTTGCCCCCATCTAGTTGTGAAAGATCTTTATGAAAAACCCGACATTTTATAACCTTAAATTGTTGCCATGGTTACCACACAATATCATAAATAATGCTCTAGGATTAAAAATAAATGAAAAGAAAAATATAAACAAACAAACTGGATCTACGGTATCGAACCTGTGTCTATATCTTCCACAACGTATCCATGAAATACTTCTATATCGACTGCTCTATATGGAGAGAAAGAGCGGACTAGCAGTATTTATTCAAAGAAGGTTACCGACCTTCCATGTTTTCCAATACAAATTCTGACGCTTCAACCTGCATTTATACACAAGTAGCATCTACATAGTATTTTACGTTTTACATCTACTCTCAGATTCGTTAACAGACAATAACAGCTTAAGTAGTTATTATATATACTTTTATCTTTTATCGCAGGCTATTGAATTTATAAACTGCATTACGTAAATTTTAAATATAAAAAAATTACATTTTTTTCAAAAAAAAAAAAAAACATGTGCCTCACTATTAGGCATTTTGTGTAAAGACATCGCGCATTAGCTAAGTTCTTCCGTAAATCCGCTGTACGATATATTCTAGCTAAAGACATATAATCTTGCTCTTCATATTAGAAGAATCAGCTGTTGCCATTCCGACTGACGTACATACAGGCGCTGTTATACAACGGGGTGTTGGTTGTGCAACGATAAACTCAGATCAACGCACTGTTTTGACAAGCAATGGGAATCTGGGTTGTATCACTTGAGTACATGACGTAAAGCCGGCGGCATGACAATGCTTACCGTAAACTCTATAATAAGGTTATCACAAGTCGGAAATCTCCCTTTTTGCAAGCATTATGCATCGCCTATAAGCACGGTATCTTTTTCCTGAACCTTTAATGTAGGCTATCTAGTTATTTTTCCACGCTATTCTTATAAATGTTAATATAATTAAATCTCCCTTAAAGACTGATAAATAAATCAAGATAAAAATATGAATGAGATTAAAACTAAAATTGCGTTTGGCAGTTGGCATGTGGTGTTGCTGTCGTTGCCCCGTTTACATATCTCACAGAAAATGAAGATTAACGAGTTACGCTGTAGGGGAAAATGTGTATTGAGAAATAGTGTCAATTCTGATTCTCTCTCTCTTTCTCTCTCTGCGATTGTATATGGCAAAGTCCTTTTGTAATTTTAAATCTACTATGGTAGCCTATCCCCATAATCTAAAAGCAATAAATAAATTGCTTTACAGAAGTTTTAAACCCCCAATCTCTCTACGTACATTACTTTCACAATACCTTTGTAATTTTAAATCTAAATAATATGGTAGCAGATAATTGCTTTCAAAAATCTAAAAGCAATAAATAATATCGTTGACAAGGAATTCAATCCCAAACCTCACTATGACCCTTACTGTCAAAATACCTTTGTAATTTTGTTCTGCTATAGTAGTCTCTCCACATAATAGTAAATAGCCTGATTTATAAAGTGTTTAATTCCCATTCCCTCTACAATCGTTACGGGCAAAATACCTTTTTAATTTTAAATCTACCTTGGTACCTCATCTCTTTTTTCGAAAAGTAGTAATTTAACTTGGTTTACAGATCTTTCAATCTGCAAACTATCTACAGCCTTTACTGGCGAAGTCCCTTTGCAATATTAAATCTACTATGGTAGAATATCCGTATAATCTAAAAGTAATAAACAGTCTAGTTAACAAAATTTTAACTTCAATTACTTGAAGATCGTTACCGGTAAAAGTTCTTTTGTGATAGAATCATATTTCTTTTTTTCTAAAAATAGGAAATAAGCTGTTAACAAAGGTTTTCCCCCAATTTACATACAACCTTGACTGCCATAAGGGCTTTCTAATTTTGCAGAGGCGCTGGAGGATTGGACTGGAGGCTGAGACATAGGATGACAACAGACGATATCCCTTAAAGTTGTTTTTTTGCTTATTGTTATTGTATTTTAATATTTAAAGAATTACATATTTCTTTTCCACACGAAAGTTGTGTTTTCACATTTTTATTGTGGTTTGATACTACTTTTGTGTTAAATATTAAAGATATCATCAGTTAATAATTAAAAAAAAACATACATTCAGAAAACCATACAATACACTTACATGTATGATGTCACTTTCTAACATGTACTACGAAAAAGGTGTCACTGGCGACCTGAGGTTAACGGTTAATAATTCTGGAAGTTACTCTCAGGGTTAACAATAAATTATTCGCTTTACACCATTATGAATGATCATGGTAGCAGATATACTTCAAACGTAACAGGAGACAAATGATCTAGTACGAGTACGTAGAGCCTCATGTGTATGCACATTCCTTAGGAAGTCTCTACACTCTCACCATTATGAATGATCATGGTAGCAGAGATACTTCAAACATAACAGGAGACGAATGATCTAGTACGAGCACTTAGAGCCTCATGTGTATGCACTTTCCTTAGGAAGTCTCTACACTCTCGCCATTATGAATGATCATGGTAGCAGAGATACTTCAAACATAACAGGAGACGAATGATCTAGTACGAGCACGTAGAGCCTCATGTGTATGCACATTCCTTAGGAAGTCTCTACACTCTCGCCATTATGAATGATCATGGTAGCAGAGATACTTCAAACATAACAGGAGACGAATGATCTAGTACGAGCACTTAGAGCCTCATGTGTATGCACATTCCTTAGGAAGTCTCTACACTCTCGCCATTATGAATGATCATGGTAGCAGAGATACTTCAAACATAACAGGAGACGAATGATCTAGTACGAGCACTTAGAGCCTCATGTGTATGCACATTCCTTAGGAAGTCTCTACACTCTCGCCATTATGAATGATCATGGTAGCAGAGATACTTCAAACATAACAGGAGACGAATGATCTAGTACGAGCACTTAGAGCCTCATGTGTATGCACATTCCTTAGGAAGTCTCTACACTCTCGCCATTATGAATGATCATGGTAGCAGAGATACTTCAAACATAACAGGAGACGAATGATCTAGTACGAGCACGTAGAGCCTCATGTGTATGCACTTTCCTTAGGAAGTCTCTACACTCTCGCCATTATGAATGATCATGGTAGCAGAGATACTTCAAACATAACAGGAGACGAATGATCTAGTACGAGCACTTAGAGCCTCATGTGTATGCACATTCCTTAGGAAGTCTCTACACTCTCGCCATTATGAATGATCATGGTAGCAGAGATACTTCAAACATAACAGGAGACGAATGATCTAGTACGAGCACGTAGAGCCTCATGTGTATGCACATTCCTTAGGAAGTCTCTACACTCTCGCCATTATGAATGATCATGGTAGCAGAGATACTTCAAACATAACAGGAGACGAATGATCTAGTACGAGCACGTAGAGCCTCATGTGTATGCACATTCCTTAGGAAGTCTCTACACTCTCGCCATTATGAATGATCATGGTAGCAGAGATACTTCAAACATAACAGGAGACGAATGATCTAGTACGAGCACGTAGAGCCTCATGTGTATGCACATTCCTTAGGAAGTCTCTACACTCTCGCCATTATGAATGATCATGGTAGCAGAGATACTTCAAACATAACAGGAGACGAATGATCTAGTACGAGCACGTAGAGCCTCATGTGTAAGCACTTTCCTTAGGAAGTCTCTACACTCTCGCCATTATGAATGATCATGGTAGCAGAGATACTTCAAACATAACAGGAGACGAATGATCTAGTACGAGCACGTAGAGCCTCATGTGTATGCACTTTCCTTAGGAAGTCTCTACACTCTCGCCATTATGAATGATCATGGTAGCAGAGATACTTCAAACATAACAGGAGACGAATGATCTAGTACGAGCACGTAGAGCCTCATGTGTATGCACATTCCTTAGGAAGTCTCTACACTCTCGCCATTATGAATGATCATGGTAGCAGAGATACTTCAAACATAACAGGAGACGAATGATCTAGTACGAGCACGTAGAGCCTCATGTGTATGCACATTCCTTAGGAAGTCTCTACACTCTCGCCATTATGAATGATCATGGTAGCAGAGATACTTCAAACATAACAGGAGACGAATGATCTAGTACGAGCACGTAGAGCCTCATGTGTATGCACATTCCTTAGGAAGTCTCTACACTCTCGCCATTATGAATGATCATGGTAGCAGAGATACTTCAAACATAACAGGAGACGAATAATCTAATACGAGCACTTAGAGCCTCATGTGTATGCACATTCCTTAGGAAGTCTCTACACTCTTGCCATTATGAATGATCATGGTAGCAGAGATACTTCAAACATAACAGGAGACGAATGATCTAGTACGAGCACGTAGAGCCTCATGTGTATGCACATTCCTTAGGAAGTCTCTACACTCTCGCCATTATGAATGATCATGGTAGCAGAGATACTTCAAACATAACAGGAGACGAATGATCTAGTACGAGCACGTAGAGCCTCATGTGTATGCACATTCCTTAGGAAGTCTCTACACTCTCGCCATTATGAATGATCATGGTAGCAGAGATACTTCAAACATAACAGGAGACGAATGATCTAGTACGAGCACGTAGAGCCTCATGTGTATGCACATTCCTTAGGAAGTCTCTACACTCTCGCCATTATGAATGATCATGGTAGCAGAGATACTTCAAACATAACAGGAGACGAATGATCTAGTACGAGCACGTAGAGCCTCATGTGTATGCACATTCCTTAGGAAGTCTCTACACTCTCACCATTATGAATGATCATGGTAGCAGAGATACTTCAAACATAACAGGAGACGAATGATCTAGTACGAGCACGTAGAGCCTCATGTGTATGCACTTTCCTTAGGAAGTCTCTACACTCTCGCCATTATGAATGATCATGGTAGCAGAGATATTTCAAACATAACAGGAGACGAATGATCTAGTACGAGCACATAGAGCATCATGTGTAAGCACTTTCCTTAGGAAGTCTCTACACTCTCACCATTATGAATGATCATGGTAGCAGAGATACTTCAAACATAAAAGGAGACGAATGATCTATTACGAGCACGTAACGCCGCATCATGTGTAAGCATTTTCCTTAGGAAGTCTCTACACTCTATAGAAAATGGGAACACTTAGTCCCTACAAGTCCTAGGCACATGGTTCCTCAACATAAGCGTTATACACTGTTCCCTCTGGTCTACGTATAAATGACCTCAGTAGGTAAAACAAAAGACCGTTGATCCCTAAAACGACGCATACGTCCCTCCCGTTACAGTTTTTGTGAGATTTTGTAACAGCCAGGTCAACATTTGAATTAAACATAGCATTTTACACAACCTCTCTGACCTTAAGCCGCCCCACTTGTTCCCGGCTGCCCGTAGCCAGATTTATTACCAGTAATGCATAATGTATGTCATATTAGGATCTTTAATCGATATTATTAAAGCCTAGATGACATAAGAGAAGTGTAAAACTTTTGCTCCAAACGGTATTCAAATAGCACGACACGTGTCACTCTGCTCTTCTCAACAGCGATGCTGCTCTGTGACCGGATTCCAAAACACAACTCCTTTGTCCTCCAAATACAGTAATTTACCCATGATAAATTTATAGTACATTTTGTAATAATCTTAATGAGCACTTCCATAAAAAAATTCCCTATAATACAAGTTTTTTGAAAATAATTCTTTGAAAAGCATTATTATTAAAAGTTTAAAGGTATATTTTCCATGTATAAGAATATACTACGATCAACACTACAATGAAAACATTGGGAAGAACCCCAATACCACAAAAATAACAAATACTACAAGTTACAACCCTTATGTAACTCGTTTGTAACTTCTTCTAAGCTATATTGTAATTTTGTAAAAAGACCCTCTGATGATGAAATGTACAGAAGGGTTTAATCTTAAGTAGCTTGTTTTATTTGTGTTTTTTTTTTATTTTTGTGGTATTGGGTTCTTTTTAATATTTTCATTGTATTATATTGTACCACTGTGCTCTAAATATTGTATACAATCAACACATTAAAACTTTTCACCAACATTTTATATCTTCAGATTATAATATATAAATAATAAAAATGGGAAAAGGTTGATTTTGAATTATGAATGGAAAAGTTGAAATAATAATAAAAACTAATTTTATTGTTTAAATAATCGTACAAATCTGTATAGTTTTAAGTAAATGATCAAAATAAAGTAAGTATATCTAACAGAACAAGTAATATTTTTTAAAAAAATAATCAAGTCAACTCCTACATAAATAAAAAAAGAAAATTTTCATTTGGTTTCGTTTTATTTTATAATTACAATTAATATAAATAAGTATATGCATGTGTCAGAGTAACAATATTAATTGGCAAAATAGAAAGTGAATTTCCTTGAAATCTTCCATTTTCCTTGCCATGTATGGTGTTGGACTATTATTTTTGTTTACTACTATTTATACGCTTTCTTTTTTACATCGCTTGCATTATATTGCAGTTTCTTTTCGCATTGTTCGTTTGAAGGAAGGTTCGAAATAGTTAATCCAGTTTCATTATCTATTTTATTTTTTTCATTCGTTTTTAATCCTAGAGCATTATTTATGATATTGTGTGGTAACCATGGCAACAATTTAAGGTTGACCAATGAAGATTTCGACGACAACCAGATAGGGCCAAAAGAAAAATTCATCTACATCTTTGAGAAGAAAATTTTTAGGTATGGAAAAGTTGGCTCAGTGCCGAAGGGCTAGACTTCGAACACGAAGAAACTCATTTCAAATTATAACCAGACCCCAAATTTTCATAATTTAATTATTCAATAAATATTTCAAAAAACTCTATTAGCATCAATTGTCATCCATTACAGGTTAAAATAATTGTATTTGAACGTAATTGGATGAATAAAAAGGTTTTTTATTAACGACTGAATATTTGTACAAGATATATATAAGGAGAGTGGGAGCTAATAGGAGGAATATAATAAAAGATCGAATATCCTGAAAATATTATGAAAATTAAAATCATTATTATTTTATGTCATCAGTAAAAACAAAACTGTTAAGTAAAATAAAATGAACAAGAAACTAAATGATTAAAGTTAGAGTAAAACCGTTACAAATGTTTTACATGAAATATATAAATTATATATGAAGAATATATATATATATATATATATATATATATATGTATATATATATATTTATATATATACTAAATTATATATTAGTTAAGGAATTGGTAAATACTTTCTAAATTAGAATAATATTTTACAATAGCTTTCAGGTATTACGAATAATTGTATACCATGAACTTGTATGAAAAGTATTTTCACGTTTGAATGTAATCATCGTTCATTTTCAACTATCACACACTAGTTAACCTTTTACCATCACACACTAGTTAAACTTTCACTATCACACACTAGTTAAACTTTCACCATCACACACTAGTTAACCTTTTACCATCACACACTAGTTAAACTTTCACTATCACACACTAGTTAAACTTTCACCATCACACACTAGTTAAACTTTCACCATCACACACTAGTTAACCTTTTACCATCACACACTAGTTAAACTTTCACTATCACACACTAGTTAAACTTTCACTATCACACACTAGTTAAACTTTCACTATCACACACTAGTTAAACTTTTACCATTACACACTAGTTAAACTTTCACCATCACACACTATTAAAACTTTCAGTATCACACACTAGTTAAACTTTTACCATCACACACTAGTTAAACTTTCACTATCACACACTAGTTAAACTTTCACCATCACACACTATTTAAACTTTCACCATCACACACTAGTTAAACTTTCACCATCACACACTATTTAAGCTTTTACCATCACACACTAGTTAAGCTTTCACTATCACACACTAGTTAAACTTTCACTATCACACACTAGTTAAACTTTCACTATCACACACTAGCTAAACTTTCACTATAACACACTAGTTAAACTTTCACTATCACACACTAGTTAAACTTTCACTATCAGACACTAGTTAAGCTTTTACCATTAGACACTAGTTAAACTTTCACCATCACACACTAGTTAAACTTTCACTATCACACACTAGTTAAACTTTTACCATCACACACTAGTTAAACTTTCACTATAACACACTAGTTAAACTTTCACTATCACACACTAGTTAAACTTTCACTATCACACACTAGTTAAACTTTCACCATTACACACTAGCTAAACTTTTACCATTACACACTAGTTAAACTTTTACCATCACACACTAGTTAAACTTTCACTATCACACACTAGTTAAACTTTCACTATCACACACTAGTTAAACTTACACTATCACACACTAGTTAAACTTTCACAATCACACACTAGTTAAACTTTTACCATCACACACTAGTTAAACTTTCACTATAACACACTAGTTAAACTTTCACTATCACACACTAGTTAAACTTTCACTATCACACACTAGTTAAACTTTCACTATTACACACTAGTTAAACTTTCACCATCACACACTAGTTAAACTTTCACCATCACACACTAGTTAAACTTTCACTATTACACACTAGTTAAACTTTCACTATCACACACTAGTTAAACTTTTACCATTAGACACTAGTTAAACTTTCACCATCACACACTAGTTAAACTTTTACCATTAGACACTAGTTAAACTTTCACCATCACACACTAGTTAAACTTTCACTATCACACACTAGTTAAGCTTTTACCATTAGACACTAGTTAAACTTTCACCATCACACACTAGTTAAACTTTTACCATTAGACACTAGTTAAACTTTCACCATCACACACTAGTTAAACTTTCACTATCACACACTAGTTAAACTTTTACCATTACACACTAGCTAAACTTTTACCATTACACACTAGTTAAACTTTTACCATCACACACTAGTTAAACTTTCACTATCACACACTAGTTAAACTTTCACTATCACACACTAGTTAAACTTACACTATCACACACTAGTTAAACTTTTACCATCACACTCTAGTTAAACTTACACTATCGCACACTAGGTAAACTTACACTATCACACACTAGTTAAACTTTCACAATCACACACTAGTTAAACTTTTACCATCACACACTAGTTAAACTTTCACTATAACACACTAGTTAAACTTTCACTATCACACACTAGTTAAACTTTCACTATCACACACTAGTTAAACTTTTACCATTACACACTAGCTAAACTTTTACCATTACACACTTGTTAAACTTTTACCATCACACACTAGTTAAACTTTCACTATCACACACTAGTTAAACTTTCACTATCACACACTAGTTAAACTTACACTATCACACACTAGCTAAACTTTCACTATCACACATTAGTTAAACTTTCACTATCACACACTAGTTAAACTTTCACTATCAGACACTAGTTAAGCTTTTACCATTAGACACTAGTTAAACTTTCACCATCACACACTAGTTAAACTTTCACTATCACACACTAGTTAAACTTTTACCATCACACACTAGTTAAACTTTCACTATAACACACTAGTTAAACTTTCACTATCACACACTAGTTAAACTTTCACTATCACACACTAGTTAAACTTTTACCATCACACACTAGTTAAACTTTCACTATAACACACTAGTTAAACTTTCACTATAACACACTAGTTAAACTTTCACTATCACACACTAGTTAAACTTTTACCATTACACACTAGCTAAACCTTTACCATTACACACTAGTTAAACTTTTACCATCACACACTAGTTAAACTTTCACTATCACACACTAGTTAAACTTTCACTATCACACACTAGTTAAACTTTCACTATCACACACTAGTTAAACTTACACTATCACACACTAGTTAAACTTTCACAATCACACACTAGTTAAACTTTTACCATCACACACTAGTTAAACTTTCACTATAACACACTAGTTAAACTTTTACTATCACACACTAGTTAAACTTTCACTATCACACACTAGTTAAACTTTTACCATTACACACTAGTTAAACTTTCACTATCACACACTAGTTAAACTTTCACTATCACACACTAGTTAAACTTTCACTATCACACACTAGTTAAACTTTTACCATTACACACTAGCTAAACCTTTACCATTACACACTAGTTAAACTTTTACCATCACACACTAGTTAAACTTTTACCATTACACACTAGTTAAACTTTCACTATAACACACTAGATAATCTTTCAGCTTTACCTTAGAGAAGTACTAAGTGTTTCCTAACATAACTTTACTACATCTAGCAAGGAAGATTATTACAAATACTCTGGTCTTATTTCCAAGACATTCATTTATTAATGGTAAAACCGATTTATCAATAGCACCTTCCGAGCTCTAATAATAAAAGCACGAAAAATCATCTATTATTTATAAAAACCTTACATTTTTCAAATAATGTTGGTAACTGCTGCCCTTTATAAATAAATTCTTAAAATTTACTGTGTACGGAGTTTTACAATAGTTTGTACATAGAATTAGAAATCTAAAAAAAGTAAACATTATAAATTAAGTTGAAAGTGCCGCTATGTTTACTGTTCATTGAAAAACTAACAATGTTTGGTGATCAAAACGCTGACTAAGTAGACATTTATCCATACCTAAAATGTTAAAAATATATAATAGTTAACTTAATTTGCAGCAAAGGTGATGGCTATTTTGGTCGAGGGTGGGTCGCAAGACTCACCGAGGTCCGCCTGACGAACCCAAATACACTTAACCTACTTCCTACTCACACCTAAGGTTTCCGACTATGACCTCACCATGCCCTTAACTGTCAGCTGTTTTCCACTTTCATGGCTTCCTAATAAAATTGCTGCTTGTAAGAACTAAATGCTAACCTTAATCACTAATGGAGAATAACTTTTTGGAAAGAAATATTCAACGCACTGTTGAGTAGGCCTACAAGATCTTTATCCTATTCCCTTTTTTTTGCCCAAGATTTTTTTATTTTTGTTGCGGGGGGGGGGGGGGTTGGCCACGAGAAATCGATTGTCCCCGGCCGCAACCTTGGGAAAATTTGGATTTCCGTCCCACTGGCTCCTAGAGTTCCCATGTTATCCTTATGGAACTTTCTACTAAATATCTGTTTTGTTATCCTAAATATTAAACAACAGCTAATTACCTTGGCCATCTCCTGGCTCAACGGTGCCACGTTGGTATGCACGATATGATATAGTTTAAAATGTGTTTATAGAGTGTATTAAAATGTGTTTATTTTGTGTATAGTAAATGTGTTTATATTGTGTATAGTAAATGTGTTTATATTGTGTATATAATAGATAAATTTTTGTATTTTACTTAATTAACTTACCATGAATATGCTGTCTTATCCGAGCGCAGCTCGGTCTCCCGGTACTAAAGTGATAATTTAGCAAATAAAGTAAATGCGTGCTTGGTAGAAGGTTAGAAAATATAGCACGCAAACCAATAAACATGAAAGAAAACGTGAACAACGATTGAGGTATAACAGTATGAGAATAGTGTATTACATGAGATTAAAATAGACATTAAAAAAATCAAAATTAAAACATTAAGAGATAATAACTTGCTCAAAAATCCTACTTTCTTACTAGCCAACGCCCACCCTTGGCTGTTGAGCCATTTGGTGACGCGCTGACCAGTATAGTCGAACCAGTGGGTCATGATCATTTCCGGAATGGTCGAGCGCGCTGCACTTCATCAGATGATCCGCATCCATCGTATCGTGTCCACAGAGAGGGCATTCCGGTGTTGGAAGCACACCGATGCGATGTAGATGGGCGGCAAGGTAGTCGTGGCCCGTTTGCATTCTGAACTTGGCAACGCCTACAGCTCGTGGAGTTTTCCTGCAGATTGCTGTGTGAGGGGCAGTTTGAGGGCCATGTGGTGACTAGGTTTTCCTGCTGATTACTGTGTGAGGGGCAGTTTGGGGGCCATGTGGTGACTAGGTTTTCCTGCTGATTGCTGTGTGAGGGGCAGTTTGGGGGCCATGTGGTGACTAGGTTTTCCTGCAGATTGCTGTGTGAGGGGCAGTTTGGCGGCCATGTGGTGACTAGCTTTTCCCATTTTCCCCTGCAGATTGCTGTGTGAGGGGCAGTTTGGGGGCCATGTGGTTACTAGGTTTTCCCATTTTCCCCTGCAGATTGCTGTGTGAGGAGCAGTTTGGGGGCCATGTGGTGACTAGGTTTTCCTGCAGATTGCTGTGTGAGGGGCAGTTTGAGGGCCATGTGGTGACTAGGTTTTCCTGCTGATTACTGTGTGAGGGGCCATTTGGGGGCATGTGGTGACTAGGTCAAATATAAAAACGTTGAACTCTTCTCGATTTTAAAACGCTCTTTTAAAAATGTTCACTAACCTAAACTCTGATTGAATGTAATACTTTTAGAATGTCACTATAAAATTTTAAACTCGCAAATCGTGTGTTTCACAGACACGAACACGCGCGCGCACATACACTTGCACCAATTTTACTTCGCGCTTATTCAAACAGTAATATTTTGGTTGGGAAGTTGTACAACTTTAAATACACTGAATGAATCAACAGTCCGCCTTTTGGTTACAAAATGTTTCCTTCTAACATAAAAAAAAATCGTTAAAATGTCCAACTAAATCTAATTAGTTAAAAACTCACAAATTCTATATAATTCTTTTGTTATTCTTCGACTTTATTTCCCAATACCGCAATAATGAAAACGCTCAGAATTATTTCAATGGATTCAAATTTTAAATCATTGGAACACCTATAGCCAATATCAGTTAACCTTGGCCGTGACAATACGGCGGCGGTCCCTGGGCGAATGCTTTTAATGCATTTATTTACATGCAGCCGGAAAGCAATCAAAAGTTTGTGGCGGCTTTTGTTCAACCATCACAGATTAAAGTCAATGATACGTTTAGAAATTGGGTGGTTTTTGGGTGAACAAATATTTGTAGTATTAGGTTTAACACTATCCCGTCGTAATAGATTTTTACTTCCTTTTCAGTTAAATTAATTTAAGTAGAAGAGTATTTTTTTAACACGAATACAGTAATTGTTGAAGTGGGTACAACTTATTGCTTGGTGACAGAATGTAAGGCACGGGTGAAACATCTCATGCGTTACAGCTGATATGTTATAGGTTATGTTGTAGAACAGCTGTTTCAATACGTACTTTATCTAAGTGTGCTTAAAGCACTTTTTATTGAACATTACTAAGTTGAAATGTTGTTATTGAATATTTTTTAACAGGTAATAAATATAAAAAATTTATATTTCAATAAATCTTACTATAATTAATTCAATATAACGAACACGATTTTTTATATTTTTATTCCAATTTTGTAAACGAAAACTTCCCTAGGCACATCTGACACTTGTTAAGAACAGATTTCAAACAGGTTCGTTAAATAAAATTCTTATTCAGTAAATTCTTCAACATCTAATAAAGGTTCCCTTTTGAATATATTTTTTTATTATTAACTATATTAGCAAGATTTTATTAAAACCTTTAATAATTTAACTCTTCTAAGGAGGTATTCACTGTCCCAATGAAAGCCTTATTTATTTTATATAATTTTTAAACCGTTTATAAAAGCTCTTTGTTACCTTAATACATATACGGTAGCGAGGTTTTCACAGAATCTGGGAAAGGTTAGAGGTGCAGTATCGTTCTCTTGAAGAAGACAGATGTGCATTTCAAGTCACCGTTCCAGCTCCAACGTTCTGACAATGATTCAAATCAGATAAGCCCGTTCAGATACTTTGCATCTTGTGATTCGGCCAAATAACGACCCGGCCGTTGCTTATATTAACCAACGGTAAATATTTATCCGATAGTACATCCGGTATTACTAGTCGCTACAGCCTTCATTCAGATACCTTTCCCACGTAAAAGGCGGCTTCGTGCATTCATTGACGCAGACGCACAGCGTAAGCAATTTCCTGTTGCAGTTATTAAACAAACAATACAACACCTAATTGGGTCCCTTCGTGGACTGATTTTCTTGTTTTCTTCTAAACAAGTGAAACTGTAGTTGTAAGTTAGGCTTCGGTACGTTTATACTCAAAGAGAATTCTTGAACGTCTCCTCCAGTGTAAGTAGAACGTTACGTCACAATTTTGAAGACTGCGCCAGTATTTGAGTCAAGGCAAAACCCCTTTATACAACACGCACGTGATACAAATCTCAGGGCATTTACTCAGAAAGGTCACAAATCAAATCAATCAAACCTCTAACAACTTTACAACTCCAAAATCACTTAACTGCCTTCACTAATTCTTTTTTTTTCTCTTCTCAACGCGTTAAAACTCTCACTTTCCTTTACTCTCCCCAATATCTTCTGTATATATACATATATATATATATATATATATATATATATATATATATATATATATATATATATGATGATGATGTTGGTACTGTTAGCCAACGAAAAGCTTTGAATTGTAAATTCAATTATAATTCTTGTATTTGTATTTAGACTTTTGTTCTTTATTAATACACAAGAAAACATACTGCGATATATATATATATATATATATATATATAATATGTTTTCTTGTTTAATAACCTAAAACAACATAGGTTATTCAAATACAAGAACATTTATTTATTTATATTCAAAGCTTTTCGTTGGTAAATAGTACCAACATCATCAGATGTTACAGCAATAAAAGATGTTTACTTGTACAAACGTTCAATCCAATTGTACATTTTTGTTCACCCAATGATGTTGGTATTTTTTTTTTTTTTTTTTTTACCTGTAGTGGATGATAATTAACTTTAACACAGTTTTTCCAAATATTTATTCAAAAATTAAATTTAAAGAAATTTCCGGGGTCTAGGTCGGATTCGAACTGAGTATCGTTAATGTTCGAAGTCTAACTCTTTTTCACTAAGCCAACTTTTCCATAGCTAAAAATGTACTTCTTAAAGATGTAGGCCTATATGAATTTTACATCTATTGTCTCCGTACGGTTGTCGTCGAATCCTTCATTGCACAACCTTAAATTGGTGTGATGGTTACCACACAATATCATAAATAATGCTTTGGGAAAAAATGAATGAAGAGAATACAATTAACAAACTGGATTAACGTTATCGAACCTTGCTTCAGGAACGCACAATGCGAAAAGAAAACTACAATACAATGAAACCGACGAAAAAAAGAGAGCAATATAAATAGTAACAAACAAAAATAATAGTCCAACACCATACATAGAAAGGAAAATGGAAAATTGCAAGGAAATTCGCTTTCTTTTTTGCCACTTGATATTGTTATTCTGACATTTTATTATACTAATGTTAGTTGTAATTATAAAACAAAAAGAAACTAAAACAAATTTTCCTTGTTTAATCGAATAGGATTTTAAAATATTTTTCATACTATGCCTACTTGTTTATGTTCAGTTAAGGAGCGCTATTTTAAACTCATTTTAAAACGCATTATTTGGATCTTGTTCAATAATAATACCAATTTATATTGATAAAAGCTGTTGAAAATTTGGTATAATTTAGAAAATCTTACGAGGCTAACTTTTACTTACAGGAGCAGTGCAGCTTACTCTCATGTCGTACCGGGCTTTAGGAACATAAATATATAACATCATTTGAAGAAGATTGCTTCTGCTGTTTTTTTAACCGCCATAGAGAATTATTTGTGCATCCAATACTTCTTTTAAACAATACTGTTGAACATAAATAAGTGAATACGTTTAGAAACAACGTGGGAGCTATGGACGGCGAACGAAACCCAAATTCTCCCAGTTTCAAAACGCCCTAATTGGCGAATGCGCTTTCAAAGGCCTAAATCCGAAGCCCAGCGCGCTAACAACTCAAAGCATATCCGGCTATTTATACCGTTATTCCTATTTTAGTTCCATTGTCATTTTAATCCGCTCTGAAAATAACAATAAGTTCTTATTACATTATTTTCTTTAAATTACATTCGCTTCACTATTTCGCCTTAACAATAATCAAATTGTCTAAACTGCTTAGGGGAAGTTAATTTTTTTTAATCAAAAAATCCTTACATAATTGACATACAAATATAAAAAATAACATTTTCAATTTCTTGGTTTATGAATAAAGTATTCAAGAATATTATAGACATAAAAACCGAAATTATGACGTTTTAGATTGTTTTTTATATTCGGCGGAGACTAAACTATTTAACTGCGATCTATTCTATTACTTGATAAATATACTTTCCACATTTCTTATAAACAAAGTAACTATGCCTAATTACCTAATCCTAAATATAAACATTAAAGGCAACAAGTTTGTCTAAAGGAGAAATCACTACTTTCGGGTTAGCGAGAATCTTGTCGATGTTTTCGGAATGTATAGTAAAGTAGATAAAGGGCTAATAATCTTACCAGAAGTAAATCATATCATAAATATAAACATTAAAGGCAACAAGTTTGTCTAAAGGAGAAATCACTACTTTCGGGTTGGCGAGAATCTTGTCGATGTTTTCGGAATGTATAGTAAAGTAGATAAAGGGCTAATAATCTTACCAGAAGAAAATCATAAATATAAACATTAAAGGCAACAAGTTTGTCTAAAGGAGAAATCACTACTTTCGGGTTGGCGAGAATCGTGTCGATGTTTTAGGAATGTATAGTAAAGTAGATAAAGGGCTAATAATCTTACCAGAAGAAAATCATAAATATAAACATTAAAGGCAACAAGTTTGTCTAAAGGAGAAATCACTAGTTTCGGGTTAGCGAGTATCGTGTTGATGTTTTCGGAATGTATAGTAAAGTAGATAAAGGGCTAATAATCTTACCAGAAGTAAATCATATCATAAATATAAACATTAAAGGCAACAAGTTTGTCTAAAGGAGAAATCACTACTTTCGGGTTAGCGAGAATCTTGTCGATGTTTTCGGAATGTATAGTAAAGTAGATAAAGGGCTAATAATCTTACCAGAAGAAAATCATAAATATAAACATTAAAGGCAACAAGTTTGTCTAAAGGAGAAATCACTAGTTTCGGGTTAGCGAGTATCGTGTTGATGTTTTCGGAATGTATAGTAAAGTAGATAAAGGGCTAATAATCTTACCAGAAGTAAATCATATCATAAATATAAACATTAAAGGCAACAAGTTTGTCTAAAGGAGAAATCACTACTTTCGGGTTAGCGAGAATCTTGTCGATGTTTTCGGAATGTATAGTAAAGTAGATAAAGGGCTAATAATCTTACCAGAAGAAAATCATAAATATAAACATTAAAGGCAACAAGTTTGTCTAAAGGAGAAATCACTAGTTTCGGGTTAGCGAGTATCGTGTTGATGTTTTCGGAATGTATAGTAAAGTAGATAAAGGGCTAATAATCTTACCAGAAGAAAATCATAAATATAAACATTAAAGGCAACAAGTTTGTCTAAAGGAGAAATCACTAGTTTCGGGTTAGCGAGTATCGTGTTGATGTTTTCGGAATGTATAGTAAAGTAGATAAAGGGCTAATAATCTTACCAGAAGTAAATCATATCATAAATATAAACATTAAAGGCAACAAGTTTGTCTAAAGGAGAAATCACTACTTTCGGGTTAGCGAGAATCTTGTCGATGTTTTCGGAATGTATAGTAAAGTAGATAAAGGGCTAATAATCTTACCAGAAGAAAATCATAAATATAAACATTAAAGGCAACAAGTTTGTCTAAAGGAGAAATCACTAGTTTCGGGTTAGCGAGTATCGTGTTGATGTTTTCGGAATGTATAGTAAAGTAGATAAAGGGCTAATAATCTTACCAGAAGTAAATCATATCATAAATATAAACATTAAAGGCAACAAGTTTGTCTAAAGGAGAAATCACTACTTTCGGGTTAGCGAGAATCTTGTCGATGTTTTCGGAATGTATAGTAAAGTAGATAAAGGGCTAATAATCTTACCAGAAGAAAATCATAAATATAAACATTAAAGGCAACAAGTTTGTCTAAAGGAGAAATCACTACTTTCGGGTTAGCGAGAATCTTGTCGATGTTTTCGGAATGTATAGTAAAGTAGATAAAGGGCTAATAATCTTACCAGAAGTAAATCATATCATAAATATAAACATTAAAGGCAACAAGTTTGTCTAAAGGAGAAATCACTAGTTTCGGGTTAGCGAGTATCGTGTTGATGTTTTCGGAATGTATAGTAAAGTAGATAAAGGGCTAATAATCTTACCAGAAGAAAATCATATCATAAATATAAACATTAAAGGCAACAAGTTTGTCTAAAGGAGAAATCACTACTTTCGGGTTAGCGAGAATCTTGTCGATGTTTTCGGAATGTATAGTAAAGTAGATAAAGGGCTAATAATCTTACCAGAAGAAAATCATAAATATAAACATTAAAGGCAACAAGTTTGTCTAAAGGAGAAATCACTAGTTTCGGGTTAGCGAGTATCGTGTTGATGTTTTCGGAATGTATAGTAAAGTAGATAAAGGGCTAATAATCTTACCAGAAGTAAATCATATCATAAATATAAACATTAAAGGCAACAAGTTTGTCTAAAGGAGAAATCACTACTTTCGGGTTAGCGAGAATCTTGTCGATGTTTTCGGAATGTATAGTAAAGTAGATAAAGGGCTAATAATCTTACCAGAAGAAAATCATAAATATAAACATTAAAGGCAACAAGTTTGTCTAAAGGAGAAATCACTACTTTCGGGTTAGCGAGAATCTTGTCGATGTTTTCGGAATGTATAGTAAAGTAGATAAAGGGCTAATAATCTTACCAGAAGTAAATCATATCATAAATATAAACATTAAAGGCAACAAGTTTGTCTAAAGGAGAAATCACTAGTTTCGGGTTAGCGAGTATCGTGTTGATGTTTTCGGAATGTATAGTAAAGTAGATAAAGGGCTAATAATCTTACCAGAAGAAAATCATAAATATAAACATTAAAGGCAACAAGTTTGTCTAAAGGAGAAATCACTAGTTTCGGGTTAGCGAGTATCGTGTTGATGTTTTCGGAATGTATAGTAAAGTAGATAAAGGGCTAATAATCTTACCAGAAGAAAATCATAAATATAAACATTAAAGGCAACAAGTTTGTCTAAAGGAGAAATCACTAGTTTCGGGTTAGCGAGTATCGTGTTGATGTTTTCGGAATGTATAGTAAAGTAGATAAAGGGCTAATAATCTTACCAGAAGAAAATCATAAATATAAACATTAAAGGCAACAAGTTTGTCTAAAGGAGAAATCACTAGTTTCGGGTTAGCGAGTATCGTGTTGATGTTTTCGGAATGTATAGTAAAGTAGATAAAGGGCTAATAATCTTACCAGAAGTAAATCATATCATAAATATAAACATTAAAGGCAACAAGTTTGTCTAAAGGAGAAATCACTACTTTCGGGTTAGCGAGAATCTTGTCGATGTTTTCGGAATGTATAGTAAAGTAGATAAAGGGCTAATAATCTTACCAGAAGAAAATCATAAATATAAACATTAAAGGCAACAAGTTTGTCTAAAGGAGAAATCACTACTTTCGGGTTAGCGAGAATCTTGTCGATGTTTTCGGAATGTATAGTAAAGTAGATAAAGGGCTAATAATCTTACCAGAAGTAAATCATATCATAAATATAAACATTAAAGGCAACAAGTTTGTCTAAAGGAGAAATCACTACTTTCGGGTTAGCGAGAATCTTGTCGATGTTTTCGGAATGTATAGTAAAGTAGATAAAGGGCTAATAATCTTACCAGAAGAAAATCATAAATATAAACATTAAAGGCAACAAGTTTGTCTAAAGGAGAAATCACTAGTTTCGGGTTAGCGAGTATCGTGTTGATGTTTTCGGAATGTATAGTAAAGTAGATAAAGGGCTAATAATCTTACCAGAAGTAAATCATATCATAAATATAAACATTAAAGGCAACAAGTTTGTCTAAAGGAGAAATCACTACTTTCGGGTTAGCGAGAATCTTGTCGATGTTTTCGGAATGTATAGTAAAGTAGATAAAGGGCTAATAATCTTACCAGAAGAAAATCATAAATATAAACATTAAAGGCAACAAGTTTGTCTAAAGGAGAAATCACTAGTTTCGGGTTAGCGAGTATCGTGTTGATGTTTTCGGAATGTATAGTAAAGTAGATAAAGGGCTAATAATCTTACCAGAAGAAAATCATAAATATAAACATTAAAGGCAACAAGTTTGTCTAAAGGAGAAATCACTAGTTTCGGGTTAGCGAGAATCTTGTCGATGTTTTCGGAATGTATAGTAAAGTAGATAAAGGGCTAATAATCTTACCAGAAGAAAATCATAAATATAAACATTAAAGGCAACAAGTTTGTCTAAAGGAGAAATCACTACTTTCGGGTTAGCGAGAATCTTGTCGATGTTTTCGGAATGTATAGTAAAGTAGATAAAGGGCTAATAATCTTACCAGAAGTAAATCATATCATAAATATAAACATTAAAGGCAACAAGTTTGTCTAAAGGAGAAATCACTACTTTCGGGTTAGCGAGAATCTTGTCGATGTTTTCGGAATGTATAGTAAAGTAGATAAAGGGCTAATAATCTTACCAGAAGAAAATCATAAATATAAACATTAAAGGCAACAAGTTTGTCTAAAGGAGAAATCACTACTTTCGGGTTAGCGAGAATCTTGTCGATGTTTTCGGAATGTATAGTAAAGTAGATAAAGGGCTAATAATCTTACCAGAAGTAAATCATATCATAAATATAAACATTAAAGGCAACAAGTTTGTCTAAAGGAGAAATCACTACTTTCGGGTTAGCGAGAATCTTGTCGATGTTTTCGGAATGTATAGTAAAGTAGATAAAGGGCTAATAATCTTACCAGAAGAAAATCATAAATATAAACATTAAAGGCAACAAGTTTGTCTAAAGGAGAAATCACTAGTTTCGGGTTAGCGAGTATCGTGTTGATGTTTTCGGAATGTATAGTAAAGTAGATAAAGGGCTAATAATCTTACCAGAAGTAAATCATATCATAAATATAAACATTAAAGGCAACAAGTTTGTCTAAAGGAGAAATCACTACTTTCGGGTTAGCGAGAATCTTGTCGATGTTTTCGGAATGTATAGTAAAGTAGATAAAGGGCTAATAATCTTACCAGAAGAAAATCATAAATATAAACATTAAAGGCAACAAGTTTGTCTAAAGGAGAAATCACTACTTTCGGGTTAGCGAGAATCTTGTCGATGTTTTCGGAATGTATAGTAAAGTAGATAAAGGGCTAATAATCTTACCAGAAGAAAATCATAAATATAAACATTAAAGGCAACAAGTTTGTCTAAAGGAGAAATCACTACTTTCGGGTTAGCGAGAATCTTGTCGATGTTTTCGGAATGTATAGTAAAGTAGATAAAGGGCTAATAATCTTACCAGAAGTAAATCATATCATAAATATAAACATTAAAGGCAACAAGTTTGTCTAAAGGAGAAATCACTAGTTTCGGGTTAGCGAGTATCGTGTTGATGTTTTCGGAATGTATAGTAAAGTAGATAAAGGGCTAATAATCTTACCAGAAGTAAATCATATCATAAATATAAACATTAAAGGCAACAAGTTTGTCTAAAGGAGAAATCACTACTTTCGGGTTAGCGAGAATCTTGTCGATGTTTTCGGAATGTATAGTAAAGTAGATAAAGGGCTAATAATCTTACCAGAAGAAAATCATAAATATAAACATTAAAGGCAACAAGTTTGTCTAAAGGAGAAATCACTAGTTTCGGGTTAGCGAGTATCGTGTTGATGTTTTCGGAATGTATAGTAAAGTAGATAAATGGCTAATAATCTTACCAGAAGAAAATCATAAATATAAACATTAAAGGCAACAAGTTTGTCTAAAGGAGAAATCACTAGTTTCGGGTTAGCGAGTATCGTGTTGATGTTTTCGGAATGTATAGTAAAGTAGATAAAGGGCTAATAATCTTACCAGAAGTAAATCATATCATAAATATAAACATTAAAGGCAACAAGTTTGTCTAAAGGAGAAATCACTACTTTCGGGTTAGCGAGAATCTTGTCGATGTTTTCGGAATGTATAGTAAAGTAGATAAAGGGCTAATAATCTTACCAGAAGAAAATCATAAATATAAACATTAAAGGCAACAAGTTTGTCTAAAGGAGAAATCACTACTTTCGGGTTAGCGAGAATCTTGTCGATGTTTTCGGAATGTATAGTAAAGTAGATAAAGGGCTAATAATCTTACCAGAAGTAAATCATATCATAAATATAAACATTAAAGGCAACAAGTTTGTCTAAAGGAGAAATCACTACTTTCGGGTTAGCGAGAATCTTGTCGATGTTTTCGGAATGTATAGTAAAGTAGATAAAGGGCTAATAATCTTACCAGAAGTAAATCATATCATAAATATAAACATTAAAGGCAACAAGTTTGTCTAAAGGAGAAATCACTAGTTTCGGGTTAGCGAGTATCGTGTTGATGTTTTCGGAATGTATAGTAAAGTAGATAAAGGGCTAATAATCTTACCAGAAGTAAATCATATCATAAATATAAACATTAAAGGCAACAAGTTTGTCTAAAGGAGAAATCACTACTTTCGGGTTAGCGAGAATCTTGTCGATGTTTTCGGAATGTATAGTAAAGTAGATAAAGGGCTAATAATCTTACCAGAAGAAAATCATAAATATAAACATTAAAGGCAACAAGTTTGTCTAAAGGAGAAATCACTACTTTCGGGTTAGCGAGAATCTTGTCGATGTTTTCGGAATGTATAGTAAAGTAGATAAAGGGCTAATAATCTTACCAGAAGTAAATCATATCATAAATATAAACATTAAAGGCAACAAGTTTGTCTAAAGGAGAAATCACTAGTTTCGGGTTAGCGAGTATCGTGTTGATGTTTTCGGAATGTATAGTAAAGTAGATAAAGGGCTAATAATCTTACCAGAAGAAAATCATAAATATAAACATTAAAGGCAACAAGTTTGTCTAAAGGAGAAATCACTAGTTTCGGGTTAGCGAGTATCGTGTTGATGTTTTCGGAATGTATAGTAAAGTAGATAAAGGGCTAATAATCTTACCAGAAGTAAATCATATCATAAATATAAACATTAAAGGCAACAAGTTTGTCTAAAGGAGAAATCACTACTTTCGGGTTAGCGAGAATCTTGTCGATGTTTTCGGAATGTATAGTAAAGTAGATAAAGGGCTAATAATCTTACCAGAAGAAAATCATAAATATAAACATTAAAGGCAACAAGTTTGTCTAAAGGAGAAATCACTAGTTTCGGGTTAGCGAGTATCGTGTTGATGTTTTCGGAATGTATAGTAAAGTAGATAAAGGGCTAATAATCTTACCAGAAGTAAATCATATCATAAATATAAACATTAAAGGCAACAAGTTTGTCTAAAGGAGAAATCACTACTTTCGGGTTAGCGAGAATCTTGTCGATGTTTTCGGAATGTATAGTAAAGTAGATAAAGGGCTAATAATCTTACCAGAAGAAAATCATATCCTAAATATAAACATTAAAGGCAACAAGTTGCTCTAAAGGAGAAATCACTACTTTCGGGTTAGCGAGTATCGTGTTGATGTTTTCGGAATGTATAGTAAAGTAGATAAAGGGCTAATAATCTTACCAGAAGAAAATCATAAATATAAACATTAAAGGCAACAAGTTTGTCTAAAGGAGAAATCACTACTTTCGGGTTAGCGAGAATCTTGTCGATGTTTTCGGAATGTATAGTAAAGTAGATAAAGGGCTAATAATCTTACCAGAAGAAAATCATAAATATAAACATTAAAGGCAACAAGTTTGTCTAAAGGAGAAATCACTACTTTCGGGTTAGCGAGAATCTTGTCGATGTTTTCGGAATGTATAGTAAAGTAGATAAAGGGCTAATAATCTTACCAGAAGAAAATCATAAATATAAACATTAAAGGCAACAAGTTTGTCTAAAGGAGAAATCACTAGTTTCGGGTTAGCGAGTATCGTGTTGATGTTTTCGGAATGTATAGTAAAGTAGATAAAGGGCTAATAATCTTACCAGAAGTAAATCATATCATAAATATAAACATTAAAGGCAACAAGTTTGTCTAAAGGAGAAATCACTACTTTCGGGTTAGCGAGAATCTTGTCGATGTTTTCGGAATGTATAGTAAAGTAGATAAAGGGCTAATAATCTTACCAGAAGAAAATCATAAATATAAACATTAAAGGCAACAAGTTTGTCTAAAGGAGAAATCACTAGTTTCGGGTTAGCGAGTATCGTGTTGATGTTTTCGGAATGTATAGTAAAGTAGATAAAGGGCTAATAATCTTACCAGAAGTAAATCATATCATAAATATAAACATTAAAGGCAACAAGTTGCTCTAAAGGAGAAATCACTAGTTTCGGGGTAACGAGAATCGTGTCGATGTTTTCGGAATGTATAGTAAAGTAGATAAAGGGCTAATGATCTTACCAGAAGAAATACTTTACAGACGTCAACACGACTGTTTGATATTTTTGTAAACAAAGAAACAACTAAAACCTATTTTCGTTTTTAACGTAATTTGTTATTGTTTACTATAATCCATTTAAACAACTTCAGATAAAAACAAGTAATATAATCATTTTGTTTTTTAAAGTCAATTCCTACTTATATTAACAAACAAAAATTATTTCAGTTACTTTTTATTTTATAATTACAATAATATAAATATGTATATACATATGTCAGAATAACAATATTAAGTGGTAAAATAAAAAGTGAATAACCTTGCATTTTTCTATTTTCCTTTCTATGTATAGTATTGGACTATTATTTTTGTTTGTTTCTATTTTTTTCCTTCTTTGTCGCTTGCGTTCTCTTGTAGTTTATTTTCTCATTTTTTCACATTGTCCGTTTCTGGAGGAAGGTTCTATACCTTTAATCCAGTTTGTTTGTTTATTTTATTCATTTCCCCCATTTTTAGCCCCAAAGTATTATTTATGATATTGTGTGGTAACCATGGCAACAATTTAAGGTTGTGCAATGAAGGTTTTGACGACAACCAGATGGAGGAAAGAAATTCATATAAATCTTTGAGAAGTACATTCTTAGCCACGGGACAGTTGGTATAATGCCAAAGCCCTAAAGTTTAAACATGAAGATACTCAGTTCGAATCCGACCTAGACCTCGCAAATTGTTGTAAATTAATGATTAAGTCAATATTTGAAAAACTGTATTAACATCAATAGTTATCCACTACAGGTTAAAAGGTCAACTTGGATGAATAAAAAAGTATTTTACTAACGATTGAAAATTTGTACAAAATATATATCGGGGGGGGGGGTGAGCTAATAGAAGGAATTGAATAAATAATATAATCCGATCCGAAAATGTTTTAACCAAATCGCATCCGTGGCTTAATAAATAAAGAATTACATTTGAGAGTGGTTGCCTTCTATAGTCACGTGATTGCTCTTGGATAACGTAATACTTTCTGGAAGTAGTAAACTTACTTTTGTGTTTGATTTCCTCTTGAAGAAACCGTCTTGTGTTATATTGTACGACATATTTACCAAGAGATCTTTCATGGAGACGGATAAAAGTTTGCAACTTATTGACATTTTATAGTAATTTACCCAATAAATGTCTTTTAACGGATCTGACGAAAATGGTTACAGGACATGCTGATTTTCAAATGTACACATAGAATAATTCACTTCAAAACTTATGACTCACTGAATTATGACTCTCCCCATTGGGTTTATTTTATTAAGCTTTTTGACTAAAATTTCATTGAATTTTTTTTTAATTAAAAAAAATATTTTTGTGAATACTTGTATTTTTATGCTTATATATAATGTAATGTAACAATTTTTTCAGGCTTGACAAGGAAACAAATTAGTTGCCGAAATGTTGCACTGAATAAATTAGATTCTGACTTGATATACAACCGGCTTGTCATTTTTTCAATAATTATTTCAAATGCTCAAATATACATGAATAATTATTTAGGAACTTTCTCAAGTAAAACGTATAAAAGAAATATTCTGCAAATACGCGATCTTGGCTACGTACATTAAAGTTGTTTAAGAACTCTGTCCAACCCATTTTAATTGCAGTTTCAGTTCTTCTCTTGAACTTATAGTATTTAAAGACTAATATGAGTTTACAATGAATATCACTATTTTTATAAATCTGATCAAATTAATAGTTTAGCCTACAACAAGATTAAAAAGAAACTTAATAATCCTTTTGGGGGGGGGGGCTTCAACCCTTCTCGCTAAGCATCTGCTTTGTTCTCCGCAAGTGTACACATTTGTATAATATTCTGTATCTTTGTCTGCAAAATAAATTTGATGTGCCAGTAGCTGGTACATATATTTTATGTATATTAATCGGGGGCGAATTAAAGGGGCCCTATCAAGCTCCCCAAAATATGGAAAATTTTTAAACAACAAAATAACCCTGTAGCCTATTTGGAAAATAAACGCCATTCCCGATGTTTGATTTAAATATACTTAATAATTAGTAGAATATGTTTACTGGCATTAATCACTATAATGCCGCCCCTATAACCATTAGTAAATACGCCCACCCACAATGTAATAAATAGGGGGTTTGTGTTGTAAATATATGGTAAATGCGGCTAATTAATGCTTCCGTAATGTCACAAAGTAGGGTTATAACTATTGCCTTCAGAAGACGCTTAGAGTTTACATAATAACTGCCATATTTCCTTAATATTATCCTGTGGGAGGGACTAACCACTTTCACCACTCTCCACCCCCCAAAATAATTTTCTGAATTCGCCACTGATATTAATATATTCTTGAATTTTATAGTCCATTACGTTCGGTGAATCTTATTAATCACTTAAACAATATTTTATGACTATCCGAACTTTGAATTTAGTAAATTTGTTAAAACTTACTGAGACAGAACGTTTTCGACCGCTATGTGCCGATCTTCCTCAGTGTCTTCTGCTTGGAGATGTTGGGTCAAGCGGTGACGGTTTTAAAGGTAGGTTTTCGATAGTATCGAAGAGTATGTGTGAGTTTGTTCGTTTAATATGTTTGTACTTTGTATTTTTGTGTGTCTGTAAATCTCATATTGTTCTAGTGTGTTGAGATGTGGTCCTTTTTTGTTGATTTGTAGGATTTCTAGTTTATGGTAAATGTGTATTTGTGTCCTGTATCTTTTATGTGGTTGTAAAATATTGTGTTCTTCGACTCTTTGTATTAATATATATTTAACAAGTTAATATACTCAACTATTTGTTAGACGCGACTTGTGACGTATTTCCTCCCTAGAGCGTTACGTGACATAATGTTAACGTTTGAAGGAAACTAATTGTTATTTGCTATTCTTAAACTACGAAATTCGCTTATAATATAATGTGATAATATACGAGCAATGTAACGCCATATCGTATGAAGAATACGACAAATCCGTAGCTTTTTATAACGTAATAGTGTGCTCTATGGTGATGATGGTTCGTTCATCAAGAAGTATATAAGGTTTTTTTGTAACTTTGTAAGTTAATTATTATTTTCAAAACTTTACATCTACAGGAAAATTAAATAAATAGGTTTTATAACACCAATCATAGACAAAAACTCTAAAATATTTTTTAATACTTCTCAACGTTTCGATTCATTTATTAACCCTGCAAAGGAGCCACGCAATTATAAAATATTCGAAAATCAAAACACATTACACAAATTCAAATAACAATAAAAAATTAATTACTTTATATAATTCCAAACGTCAAAAACTTCAATGCAAAATGATTGTTTAATATTGTTTGCCTCATTAGGAATGTTGCATAGGCGAACTGTGACTTTGAGCAATCTTTTTAAAATCTATGATGCTCAAGGTTTTGTCTGCAATAGCACATTATAACTCATTTAGTGGCTACTTGATTACTATTCTTGTATTGTGGTTTTGTAAGGTGTATTAAAAGTAAAACTTTGTTTAAAAATCCTTTATTAAGTTCCTTCTAATAGCTCACACTCTCCTGATGTCCTATATCTTATACAAATTTTCAATCGTTAATACAATACGTATTTATTCATACAATACAAGACAATTCTAAGACATTTTTTTAAACCTATATTGTTTGAAAATTGATGCTAATACAGTTTTTTTAAATATTTATTCAGTAATTAAATTTTAAAATTTGTGGGGTCCAGCTGGATTCGAACTGAGAAGCTTGAGAATGTTCCATGTCTAGCGCGCAATGGCACTGCGCCAACTTTAACTAGAAACGTAATTATATTTCTCAAAGATGTATATGAATATAATTTCCCCCATCTCGTTGTCGTCGAGTCCTCCATTGTACAACCTTGGTTACCACACAGTATCATAAATACTGGTCTAGGATGACTAAAGCAAAATTTTTCTTTGTTTTCTTCAGTGGGAATTTACTTTAAACTTTTTATTGCTTGTTTTTACACTAATTCCCGGTAGCAAAAATTTATATTATTTAAGGGTTTATCATTATTAAATTCCTTCTATTAGCTCACACTCTCCTGATATATCTTGTACAAATTTGCAATCGTCATTAAAATGCGTTTTTATTCATCCTATCAAGTTTAAGTAAATTTAATTATTTCTATATAAAATGACAATTTATGTTATTACAATTTTTTTCAAATATGTATTCAATAATTAAATTGTAAAAGTTTGGAGTGTTTAAGTCGGATTCGAACTGTATATCTTCATGTTCGAAGTCTATCGCTTTTTGGTTCTGAGTCAACTTTCCCATAGCTACCAATGTACTTCTAAAAGATGTATATAAATCTTTCTTTTACCCCCATCTGGTTGTTCTCGAAGCCCCCATTGCACATCCTTAAACTGTTGCCATGGTTACAACTCAATATCATAAATAATGCTCTAGGATTAAAAATGAATAAAAAGACTAAAATAAACAAATAAACTATATTGACGGTTCGAACCTTGCTTCACAAACGTACAATACGAAAGCAAAGCGAAATGAAACTAGAGCACAATGCAAGCGACAAAAAAAAGTGTAGAAAGAGTAACAAACAAAACTAATACTCCCACACCATACACAGAAAGGAAATGGAAAATTGAAAGGAAATTAGCTTTCTATTTTCTCACTTGATATAGTTATTCTGACATACGTATATACATGTTTAAAATAATTGTAAATGTAAATTGAAAAAATTATTTTTCTTTGTTGGTTTAAGTAGAAATTTACTTTAATTTTTTTTTTATAATACTTGTTTATGGTTTATGAACAAACTGGATATTTCCAAAGGTTCACAGTTTACCTTTTAAATATTATTTTTTCAGAAGTCGGAATGATTCCAGTTTTATGTATTGCAACCTTCTATTATTATGGTGAACGCGAAATTAGGGTTATTTCACTATTTTCTAGTGCATAACCTTCTAGCCTAACTAACTTCCCAACAAAATAATTCTTTCCGCACAGTAATCGCAATAAAAGTAAAATATACATTTTGTATCTACTTTTCGTGAATGACACAGAACAACGTACAAGAGTTTGTCAGAAAGGGTGTATAAAAATAAGCAAGATTTCATAACAAGATATCTGTTAGTGTCAGATACCCCTGCGGAGAGTTAATGCTATAAGCAGACAGAGGGGCTTTATGCAAAGCCAATATGGGACAGGGGGGCTGTTTACAATAGGGTTAAACTTGTGATTAGTTCACTCTGGCGAAACTTTCAAAACGTAGGGACCGCCCAACGTTTGCATTCAATTAGGGTAATTCATGTCTATATAGGCTCTAAGTACGTAGTAATTTATTTCCAAACGTACAACGCGGTAATTTGGAATTGAAAATTTTCTCTAATGGAAAAGAAACCAACTATTTTTTCAGCTCAACTTGTAAGGATATGTTACCAACAAATAGAAGACGCACTCAAAACTTACAAATTGACAATATATTTACTCAAAAGCGTTTCAATGGCAAATTCATCATCATCATCATCATCAACAGTAAGTTTTGCTATACAAACTCTAACCTACAACTACATCCCACTGTTAAGTTTGTTAGCTAATTGTTTAAGATTTATTTTGAGATGAATGCTAAAAGAGCTTTGCGATATTTCCCAAGAATTTCGCTCAGATATGTGGATGACGAGTATACGGTGTTTGACAATAAACCAAGCTTGGACAAGTTTTGTGTAGCAATAAATGAATTTTTCCCAACTATAAGATTTACCGCTGAAATAGAAAAAGTAGAAAAAGGGTGTTTGCCTTTTTTAGATGTACTAATATCCACAATAAACGATACTTTAAGTTTTATCATATACAGAAAGCCAACACACCCGGACAGATTTATCACCAGTGATTCATTTCATACACACATCACATAAAAAAGTATTTCTGCAATTGCAAATATGGTGAAACGTTTAATTAATTTACCTTTGTCACAAGAAATTATAAAAGTGAGCTTAATTACATTTATAGTGCTGCAAGATTCAGTGTTTATAGTGGAATGTTAATAGATGTCATTCAAAAAAAGATGGAACAAAAGACATTAAGACACCTAAGAACCACCTTAATAATAAATAAAAAAGAAAACAAATGGGGGGAAATAATTTAGGAATTTACTGACTGAAGTGTTGCAAATGTCATTTTAAATATATATCAATCAAAAAGAAATATTAAAACTAGGGCTAAAGAACAATTTTCTCATGTTAAATATAATAGGCCAGAAAAATCTGCGATGGCGAAACATTGTTTAGAAAGGAATGAAGTATTTATAATAGACAATGTAGCCCTTTTGAAAAACGTAAGAAATTGTTGTGCATTGGCTGTACACTAATAATAATAAAAATATTATAAATAATGAGTCAGGAACTATTCAAAACTTCATATTAGTGTAGTTATTGCGAAATAAGGAAATCTATATGTAATTGTTTGTTATTGTAAGAGAGATTAAAAGTTTTTAAACAAATTTGAAATAGTGGTCTCGAAATTCCGAGTCCCGATTTTCCGAGCTTCCGTTCAATTTCAAGCCCGGCCTCGAGTCGGCTGATCCGCCGGCGTTTAAAAATTTTTCCACATCAACATTGCTGGTTTCATCTAAGAAGCAAAGAGCTGATTGGATGGATAGAGAATTCAAATAGTGGTTTTTTAATGAGTTTGAGACTTAAATTGAAGAGTTTTTAAAAGAAAAGAGTTTGCCTCGGGAGGTTATTTTACTGTTAGACAAAGCACCGTCGCATTTAGATGACGATCAACTGTATCTGATGGGGTAGCCTTCAAATGACCAAACTTAGATGATACTATCCGTGCTTTATATCTTCCTACAAATTACGAGCCTAACCCCTCCGAAGGATCGGAGTGTCTGGAAAGTATGAAAAAATACACTCGTTACCTTTTACAATCTCTCTTCGAAGCGACTGAAGGGGAAGAAAGCATTGTAGGTTTTTTTTAAAAAAACATTGCAGTTAATGGGGTTGTGTACTGGGTAGCCGAAACATGTAACAAAATAAAAGATGGAACATCAAGTAGGTCGTGAAATAAAATCCTGGGTTACAATGAACCTGTTGACTGTGAAAAGAAGAAACAGATTTGACATTTCTTATCAAGAAACTTCCAGGTTGTGACAATTCCGATGTGAACAAATTTAGATAGCATATGTTACGATTGTTGAAATGGTACAAAAACTACTGAAGGCAGTGATGACGAGGATAAAGGTGATGGGTATTTTTTTAGTTCCTAAATACAGTATTAGAACTCCAGTTTATTACAAGAGTTCATTAGAACTGCAGTTTTTTCTAATGTAAAGGGACGTACTTCCATATAATCCGAGGTGGTCTTGAATTATCCTTGAATTATCGAGACTCTACTGTCATAATAATACTGATTATGTTTATAAGTAACTGTTATTATTTGTAACGGTTAAGACCTTTATTGTAATTAATGAGTTATGCCTCGGAATAAAATTCTATTTAATATAAAAATTTTAAAATATTGTATGGCTATTGTTTTGGCCACGAACATTGAATAAATATAGCATGTAACCTTATTTTCACCTTCGTTGTAAGTTAGGTTTTGAGTAAATATACTCACTGAAAATGTTGTCTTTGTCATTGAAACGCGTCTGAGTAAATAAATGAATAACTAGTGATTTTTGTGTCTTTCAAAGAAAGGTTACCAAAGCTATAACAGGCGTGTTTAGTGAACTGAAGGAGGTTTAATATCTTGTCTCGTCACTTTTTTCATAGTACAACAGAATTGATAAGGCCAACGAACTAGTCCTCGTATCATTGCTTGTTTAAAGTAAATAAATTCATACATATTTTTAGGAATAATAATAAGAAGACTAAATTTATGCCATGAAGATGGCTTCGGAGAGACATGGAAGAGCCTTACTTGGGCCACTTAATATCCATGTAGAGTGAATATCTCCTTTGTTGCCCCAAGTAATAACGCCACATTAACCTTCATAGACCATTGTGTCTAATTATAAGTGATTGAGTGACATGAAAATTATAAATTTTTTGGAAAACAATAAATAAATCTATTTACTATGTTCAAGTGTTTACTGAATGCATTTGGAAAGTAGAGGTTAAGTTATGATATGTAAAATTATTCTCCAAGAAAACATTACTAAATAAGAGAAAAACTAATTAGGAAACGAAGATTTTGAATGAAGAGATTAATTTTTGTACATAACGTCAACTATTAAATTCAAAAATCAGCTTAATACAAATGCTAAATAAAGGAACACACATTTTTAAATTATGAAGTTTATTCTTGTAGAAAGCATTGGATATTACTTATACTTAGGATAAATGCTAAATTGAGCAACAAAATTAGTAAATTAAGAATTTTGTTCTTGAACAAAACATTTTTACACAGAGATAATTTCATTATTGTCCACTTTCATCGTATAGTATATTAGATTACAACAAATGCTAACCAACCACATATTCTACATATCAATCATCACAGAAAATTTCAAATATTTTCAAGAAAGCATTTCATAAAACGTCCGAATAAAACAGAAGTCTGGTACGTAAAAATGTCTATAACGGGTTTCAAATCACACCCAAACGTCCCGTACTTGTTTCTGGAGGATTTTTTTCCAGTGATCATATTGTGATTCAGTCAATGCAACTGGGCCGGACGGGAAATCGTATTACTGACGGCAATTAGCGTGTTTATTATTAATTACAGTGTAAACGCTGAAGCCGATTTAATGGGCAGTGAGGGTTGTTAGTGTTACTATGAGAGGATTAAATATAATGATCGGGGCGGCGAGCCTTTGTTACGTGTTGCAATTAGGTTGGGGCTGTGGACAGACGATATAGAAAAATATAAATAAAATATACTTTTACAAATTCGGGAATGGGGCTGAAGGGCACTTGAAAAACATTTCGATTTCCTTGTTTAAAATGTTTTCAATCATAAAGCATAAAGAGCAGCATCGATTGAAAACCTATATTTTCAAACAAAAAAACTCTAAATGTACACATTTTTATGATTATATATTTGCATATCTTAAATTTACAAGTGCTTAACCTAAATTCATCACAACCTTTGTAACACATTTGTGAGTAATGATTGTAACCAAATAAAAAAGAATAACTTTACATAAATTAATGAAGAAATAAATATTACAATTAAAATATTAGAAAGAGCCCCAATACCACAAAAATAACAAATAAAACAAGTTACTTAAGATTAACCACTTATGTACATTTCGATGAACATAGCATCATCATCAGAGGGTCTTATTACAAAATTACAATCTAGTAAACAAGAAGGTACAAACTAGAGTGACGATGTAACGTCTTGTTTGCTAGATTGTAATTTTGTAATAAGACCCTCTGATGATGATGACACGGTCATCGAAATGTACATAAGTGGTTTAATCTTAAGTAACTTGTTTTATTTGTTATTTTTGAATATTTTTGTGGTATTGGGGTTCTTTCCAATATTTTAATTGTAATATATTGTACCACTGTGCTCTTGATATTGTGTAAAAAATAAATATTTTAATTACTGCCTAATTAAATTTTGGTAACAATAAATAAAAACCTATACATAATATTATATTAAAATTGTAACAATTTCAGAACTACTACTTTGATAGTAGATATATAAAATCTAATCCTTAAGTCCCCAAAAATTGTCACTATTTAACACAACTTTGAATAAGATTCTATCTTATAAATCAATATAAAACCAATTGCGTCATTTAATGTTATTAAATTTGCCCATAACTATGTTCTAGAAAATATTAATCTGTTCTTCAAAAAGCTAACAGGCGTTCAAACATTTTAAATTATAAAATATTCTGTCTCCAATTCTTAAAGAAGCGTTTCGTGTCTTCTTGTTCCTTTATAATAAAATAATTTAGATATCAAGGTAACTCAATAATAAATGGAAAACTGTAGGGTAACATAGCCTAAAGGTGGTAAGCCAATACAACGCCTGCGATATCTCGTGTAGGTGATTTGCTGGCCACCTCTGTATCGCCTGTAGCTGTCCTTTATTATAAAGAAAACTGATATTTTAGGATGTTCCTTTTTACAAATGTAGAGGAAGTCAAACGTAAGATTTTATTGTAACTGTTTTTTTAAACCTTAATAACAGCTCGAAACAAGCATTGAAAAATGTTATCTTTCGGATATCCTAAGTATAAACTGATTGTTTTTAATTTACATAATTTTGACCGACATCTTTAAACTGTAGTTGAAAATTAACATTATTAAAAACTATTGTTTCTCTAAGAACTTATTATAGAAGATAAATCATTAGAAACTCTTCGACCTCGACACGTAAAATACTTTTTTAATTTTAATACTAATATAGTAAAATACTACCATAAAAGCGTTAATTTCTTTATATTGTTACTAAAGATGCATTTGTGTCTAAGCTAACCTGTATGGCAAGGATGGTGGCAGCGCCGGAAGGAATACGTAATAATGACGTCATTGCCCACTGCGTGACGTCACGAAACGGCATCAACACAGCCTGCAAACAAAAAATTATATTGCCATTAAGACTAACGTTAATTCTATTTGTTTTACACATTCGAACTGTTCAGAGATTATATTATATTTATTTACACTGTTAGTTGTTATACCTGTGAGGATGGTTACATAGTAACCGAAATGTACATAGGCTAAAGATAAATTATTTGTGTTTAGACGTTATTGAGTGTTATTTATTATTATTTAACTACAATTTATTCCTAATTTAGTCCTAAGTTTAAGGCTATCATGGCCTAAAAAAGGCTATCCTGGGCATCACGTCTGAAAAGAGGTTGAATTTTTAGAGGCAAGAAAAATTTATAGATTTGCTCAAACAAATGTTGATGGAAAAACCTATTGCGCTACTCTCACAGCTACAAAGTCATCCTGTTCAAACTATGCTGACATGTACTAAAAATTAGAAATCTGAACAGAAGTTAACTGATTTGTCTCTTTTACCTAGCTCTTCCACATAAGGGCTTTGTGATCGAAGCAAGTGTTTGACCAAAATGTGTAGCTCCTCGCAAAAGGAACAGAAGTTAACTGATTTGCCTCTTTTACCTAGCTCTTCCACATAAGGGCTTTGTGATCGAAGCAAATGTTTGACCGAAGTGTGTAGCTCCTCGCAAAAGGAACAGAAGTTAACTGATTTGTCTCTTTTACCTAGCTCTTCCACATAAGGGCTTTGTGATCGAAGCAAATGTTTGACCGAAATGTGTAGTTCCTCGCAAAGAAAAATTGACAATTGGGAATAGGCCCCTAATGTTAAAAGTAACAAACTATTAGGAAATCGAAAAGATTAATTTCGTTGTCCAAACCAGCAAATCTACTGCAACAGTATCTGGTGTCCAAAACACTACTATTAAAGGAGGGCATGGTAAAACAACTCCTCGTAAATCAGAAACCTCCTCAGATTCTATCCTGAACAGGTGGAAATAAAATCTGAGGGTTATAAACTTGAGACGTCTGGGAGCGTCCCAGGAAAGTATGAGGGAGAATCAAAGGGTGCCATTTAATTCTCCTAAACTATAATGTCTCCAATTAGCAAGCCAGTGATACAATGGAACTTGAACGGTGTTAGGAGTTACATAGGAGATCAAATGTTACTTGTGCGAGATTTGTGTATCCGATGTTATAGGAGAAGAGACATCTCCACAAACTGCAAAAATTTCATGTAAAGGAGTAGGTCCTGAAGCTATTATAATTTATGCCCCTGCGCAGCCTGATTCTAGTAATCTATAGCTCTATACAAATATTTTTTTTATTCGGTTGTTTGTCCTAAATTATATCAAGGCTATAAACATATTTCCATAAACCGCTCACAAGCAGGTTAAAACATCACGACTTCAGCCTGCTGCTGGGTGGGATGTAGATAGTGATGAAGCTCTCTCGACGCCTAGGAGGGGGAGGTAGCGGTTAGAGAATAAGCCTACTCAAGCAGAGGTGGGGCTACTGATGCTACCCACCCGCCTAACATTACTCATAAGTTATAAAATCTCCTGCAGTTCTTATCTATGCGTCTGAGAACATGCTAATGTAAACATATAAAAAGGTCGTATTCTGCTTGTTTGGGGTTTTGGACAGGATTTTGCGTAATTAGATAATTTAGTAATTATTGTACTCAGAATCTGCAATCTACAATATACAGTATATTGATAATATGAATTAATTGAGTGAGGTATTCGCTTATACAATTTATTGTTACCCCAGACAGGAAGTGAGGAAGAGAAGTTCAGCATTGGGTAAAGTCAATTCGAAGGTTTAACCGCTGGTACAAGTTAATATATATATATATATATATATATATATATATATATATATATATATATATATATATATAATATTAAATATGGTGATATGTTTCCTTGTAATATAGTTAATAAATTTAAAATATTTCAAAAACAAAAACACTTTGCATACATATATTATTCAAAGCTTTTTGCCGATAAAACAGTACCAGCATCTTCAGGAAAATAATTATCTAACAAAAAATCTAATTATTTTCCTGAAGTTGCTGGTACTGTTTTATCGGCAAAAAGCTTTGAATAATATATGTATTAAAAGTATTATTGTTTTTGAAATATTTTAATTTATTAATTTTATATATATATATATTTTTAAGATTAAATAATATACACAATTACGGGAATAATTTATTGAATAATACACTCAAAGCTTTTCGTTGGTTGACAATACCAACATCCTCAGGAATTACAATGATTCCTCTTGAATTTGATTCTTAGTATTGTAATTCCTGAGGATGTTGGTAATGTCAACCAACGAAAAGCTTTGAATGTATTGTTCAATAAATTATTCCTGTAATTGTGTATATTATTTAATCTTAAAAATAATAATAACAGGAAAACATATTTGATATTCTACATATATATATATCGCAATATGTATTCTTGTGTAATAATAAAGAACATAAGTCAAAATACAAATACAAGAATTATAATTGAATTTACAATTCAAAGCTTTTCGTTGACTAACAGTACTAACATCATCAGGAATACATATTTCGATATATATATATATATATATATATATATATATATATATATATAATACTATATATACTATAATATGTATTCTTGTGTATTAATAAAAAACAAGACTATTTACAAATACAAGAGTAATTTATTGAATTTACTATTCAAAGCTTTTCGTTGGCAAACAGTACCAACATCCTCAGGAATACTAGAGACTTCCTTCAGTCTCTAGTATTCCTGAGGATGTTGTTTATATATATGTGTGTGTGTGTGTGTGTGTGTGTGTGTGTGTGTGTGTGTGTGTGTGTGTGTGTGTGTGTGTGTGTGTGTGTGTGTGTGTGTGTGTGTGTGTGTGTGTGTGTGTGTGTGTGTGTGTGTGTGTGTGTGTGTGTGTGTGTGTGTGTGTGTGTGTGTGTGTGTGTGTGTGTGTGTGTGTGTGTGTGTGTGTGTGTGTGTGTGTGTGTGTGTGTGTGTGTGTGTGTGTGTGTGTGTGTGTGTGTGTGTGTGTGTGTGTGTGTGTGTGTGTGTGTGTGTGTGTGTGTGTGTGTGTGTGTGTGTGTGTGTGTGTGTGTGTGTGTGTGTGTGTGTGTGTGTGTGTGTGTGTGTGTGTGTGTGTGTGTGTGTGTGTGTGTGTGTGTGTGTGTGTGTGTGTGTGTGTGTGTGTGTGTGTGTGTGTGTGTGTGTGTGTGTGTGTGTGTCAAGCACGGATGAATAAATAAGAAATTAATTAGATTTATTTTCACCAATTACGATTCAAAAAATTAAAAAAACCTATAGTTAGTTTTAAAATATAGGTCTATAATTTATATACCAAATTTGAATCTTTTTCTGGCTGGAGCTAAACATTTCATCCCACAACACATAAAGCCAAATATTGGAATTAAACTAACTAGAAGTAATGCCAACATACATGAGTAGAACAAGAGTAAAATAAAAATGGCAATCGATATTTCTTTTTATGTAGTGTATGCATAATATGGAGGCTGTGAATAAGGTCATATATTTTACCTCGGCCTACAAGATTAGGACCTTACAAGGAATACTTTATACAAGGTCAAATAGAGACATGAATTGTAATAAGATTAACTGTAAAATGCATTTACTATGTATGCTTTGAACTTTCCCATTACTTCCGGTGCGTTTCTTGTTTCAATGCTTCATTTCTTGGTACAAGTTTGCATGCAGATTACCTTTACAGATTATCTATCTACGAATAAAGACACTCTTATAAGTGCTATTTTAAGGGTGGATAGATTCCTGGACGAGGGCCTTGCGAGGTACCCACATGGAGTCCATTAAAGGGATGAGAAAGGAGTAGACTAAAAAAATGATTAAGTGTGTGTGTGTGTGTGTGTGTGTGTGTGCGCGCGCTCACGCCATATTAGATTAATATAATCGTTTCATGAACAAGAATTATTTTTACATATACAAAGTTTTAAACTTTTTAATACCAATAACTCTCCGCATTAATAAAACTTGAACTTTTCGTGTTGAGCTGCAAATCAAAACATTGTAACTTGAGAATGCTGACAATGCTAGTTGACAAAAGGCTTTGAACAGTTTATATGCGAAAACTCTTATTTTAATATTTACGATAAAAGGACGACAGTAAACGCCTAGAAATTGTTACAGAGATAAGCCAAAACTCACGCTTGACCACAAAAATCGTGCTTGCCAGCCCAAAAACTCGGATATATGTTTCTGTACAGTCAAAAGGAGGTAAAAGGGTGTTACACCTTAAACACATCAGCTTGTTCCAAGTTAGGCCAATACGTTTCTGCTTGATTCCGATTGCTACCCCCGCATTTCTTTCCATGAGGTAAATGCTAACCCTACCCACGCTCTGGCATTCCAATGAAGGTCACATCTTAAACACATCAGCTTGTTCTAAGTTATTCCGATACGTTTCTGCTTGCTTCCGATTGCAACCCCGCATTTCTTTCCATGACCTAAATGATAAGCCTAAACTATAAATGATAGAAAACCCCAAAAATTGTTTTTAAATACACTAAATTAAGGGCTTTAATATTGGTTCTTTCAAAAAATTGGCTAACTATAATACCTACTGAGTAGAAAATAATTTTTCATAAAACATTTATTTTCACTGGGTTTTTCGTGAATTTTCATTGAAACATATCCCATTGTGGTAAACGTAAGCCAGAGACTAAGAAGAAAGTTTGTTTCAAGGTCTCTGGAATTTAAAAAATATTTGTTCAAATTTATGCACACAAATATATACTAATATCATGATAATTTTCTTGTCTAAATCATGGTAACTTTGGAACGAAACGTCCGATTTCGATCCAACCTGGTAAGTAGGTGTAACTTGTTATTTGTGAGAATATGTTTGTTGCTAGGAAGAATCGATGAATTAGAAGTTGACGTTACGCCAGCTTTTTTAATACGGAAAATGGGGTTTTCATTTTCTACCAAAAATATTATGTATTTCTTAAATGCATTTATATGGAATAAAATCCAATCTGGAGGAACACAATTTTATTAACGATTTTTAAAGTATAACAAAAAGTATAGGGACCGATCATTCACTAAAATACTGAATAGAAAAAGGTTTAGTGTAATTATTTAGTTCATAGCTACTACTGCTTGTGAACTCTTGCTTGGTTATTATATCTTTTATAGCTAAAAAGGTACAACTTTTCCAGCTGTTCCAGTATAGCGCGTCCCCAGTGATGTTCTCCCCTCTCCCCCTATAAGTCGACCACGTGAGGGGGCGACGACATACGTTTTTACAATCACCCAAGGGCCCAGGGACAATAATATGAAATAAAATTGCGTTAGACTTTCAGTGCATGCTCAACCACTTTTAGATCCGGGACTACAAGTTTAGCCAACACGTTTTCGCTTGCTTCCGATTGCGATCCCCATGATGTAACTGCTAACCCTATCCACGCTCTATCAACATCGCAATGAAGGTAATAATGATGTAAGACGTTATCTAATTACCTACGAGGGTCAGTCTGCGTTGCCATAGTAACCCTTCGTTACATCAGTTTGCAAATCTACCAACGCTTGCTTATATTCCAACTTTCTTGTTTTGCATTTCCTAACAGTTGCTTAACATCGTCGATATAGAAAAATATTTTCTAGTGAGCGACAACAACGTGGTAAACATTCGCTGGCAACTTCACTTTTCTTCCTTAAGCCTAATATAGGCATAGGCTATATATTTTGGAATGCAGCAATATTGTACCCTCACCTTTTATGCGCACAACGAATAGATTACAAAATTCTATGTGTTATAATGTGTACGAAATAACTTTTATCTAAATATCAAAAAAAAAAAAAAAAAAAAAAAAATGGGACCCTCATCTTCCTTTACCTGGCTTTGTCATTTGTAAATATTTTGAGAGTAGATGTTGACAAGTAAGCTGGCACTTGGCCTTGGATTGACCTTAGACGGAGGGGGAATAAGGTAAAGACAGTTTTGCGAACATTTACGCGGATGTAGTCATACATCACTTACAGCATTTCGCATTTCATCTACTGGAGCGCCTTCACGAGACCCGCGAGGACAAACGACGCAACCCGCATGACGACAGACAAGTTTTTTTTATCTAGACTAGTACAGACGATCGGTAAAGTGCCAACTTACGTGTACAATGCGTGAGGTTTAACGGTGTCCTTCGTACTGGTCTAGCATTTGCCTACTAGCCTAACTGAAAACATTATACAATACATATATCGTCTCTTTCGTAATCGCGTCTCTTTCTTTGCAAAAGCAGAGCAACACATTTAAAGATCATGTCTACATCAAACTATTACAGTATTATCATTTAGTTAATTAGAGCTGTTTACACTTCATACACACACTGATGTTTTTTTAAAGTGTTGGGTTTTAACTCCCCACTGCAGCCAAGTCCACCCTAGCGATCTCAAGGTCAGAGACACCCACTATAAATAACTATAACTGTAACGCTACTTCATAAATGATAGTTCCTATTGCAGTCTTTCATTCTAAATTCACTTGTCCTATGCACCACGCAAGAGATGCACAGCCTAGTTAAATTTACGAAGAGAAGCAAGTAACCAGGCCAATCGCATGGCAGAAAGTGAAGCCATAACACTGCATTAATCGTTAGATTAGATGAAGTCTAAATGGCAGAACTTAAAGATTGGATCTCTCGTAAGTTTCCCCCAGTCCTTTGGGTTCCCCGGAACAGCTTTGCGTCAGAGGAAATGGTACCAGTTTCAAACACTCGGAATGCGAAGACCAGGTTCATATTGCAGTTACCTCAGCCACCGAGTTTATCTGCTGGATATTCTGTTATCTAATCCATTCGGAGGACTTGAAGAAGTACCTCCGAAAACGTTTTCAGAAGATAGTGACGGATTTAATTCATCCGTTAATTCCTCGTAGCTTCGTGTAAGCCTGCAAGCCGTCACCCTACAGTATTTGCAGTTTGAAATTACAGCCTAGCATAGGGTTTTGCTTAACAGGGTTGTTGCCCTTTGTTTCTCTTCCCTTTACAAACTCGTACAAAGAACAGCGAGGACAGGTCTGCATTGCTCAAGGTAGAACCTCCCTAAATGATTGTCTCTCTTAGTACCCGAGGACTGAAGAGAGCCACTGCGTAGGGACTTACTTCCTACCGTAATGAGATGGATGTGTTTACCTGTTACTACTTTGGATAAGGAAACGACTTCATTCCTGTAAATAAAAGAAAGAGAGTATAAATAAGGGTAATGAAGTGATGAGCTTCATCGCCAGAGTTATACTTTGATTTAAAGTAAAGTCAAGGAAAAATTGGAATGGGTCTGTGGAAGGGTGGGGATGCGATGTTGTTAGTTCGAACGCTGTGACAGTCAACCCGCTACTGCCAGCGATTGAAATTGCAGAACGAAGCAAGCTACACCACTAATAAATCACTCCACCACAGTTAAGATGACTCTGAGCGACGAACGGAAGTTTACCGTCGAATTGGCAACAAGGCTCACCCACGCAGCAAGATGTGAAGTTCCTATTCGCCCAGACGACTACGATCCCCACTCCCTCTGGTCGATTTCACCTACGTAGAATCCTATTCTGTTTTAAATCAAACAATAGTAATATTATTAAACTAATTATAAAATGTATAACTCTTAATTTGGGTCGATGCGTTCATTATAATAATTACGCTTTAATACAATAGATTTTGAACTGCCCATCAAAGATGAAAACAGTCTGTAACATCGTGTACAAAAAACGAATACAATTAGATAACAATATTCGTATCTGACACAACTGACAGTAAAAACCCGAAGGAGAACGCCTGTGTAAAATTATCGACACTCTTGTATAAAGAAACCAAATAAAAAATCGCTGTAGAATAAAATAAGTAAAAATCATCTCAATAAGGGGCAAGACAAACGAATGATTGATTAGCAGTTACCATGGCAACGAAGACTGTCTCGCTAACTGTTAATTGGATAATACATTACGTCATTATTCCATTCCTTGTAACGTAACTTTCAGAAAGGTAAATAATTCTGTCATACGCCAGAGAGAATAAACATATTGTAGGTTTGTGTTTGAAGTTGAGAACCACGTATGAGCTACCAGGGGGTGGATTGCGGTAGGGGTAGTATTCTACATTATTGCAAGTGTTTTTAGGTAATAATCTCTTTGAGTACAGGAAAGTATCTAGAAGCATATGCAATTGACAAGAAGACTCCTATGGGGATTTTGAATAAAATTACTCCTAATATGCCTTTATTTTCGGAAAGGGTGGGGAAAGTAAAAGGGTGAAATGTAAATAGGACGTGAATTTCTCCTAATGTCTACGTAAACATTTTTTGTTAACTCTGTTGTTGAATTTATGTTACGGCAGAGGAAATGTGTTGACTGATTTTTGTTTTTCTCTTATTTGCATTTCAACCGCTTTACGAGAACAGTTCTCTACTATTCCGTTATAAGGAGGTTGTACTGAACTGTTATACCCTACAGTAAGTAAGGGATACAAGTTTGCCTAGTCAGTAACTTTCACTGAATATGCTATATATGTGAACACAAACCTGTTTGTTAAAATGTTCTTGAATTGTATTATGTTGTGTTATATTGTATTGAATTATTTTGTATTGCATTGCATTATATTCAATTATATTATAATATATTATATTTTTTAATTTAACAATTGAAGCATTTTAGTAAAGCATTTTTTTTATTTTGAGAAAATTAGGGTTAAAGATTAAAGCTTATGATGATTGACAGGTTAATTATAAATATATTTCCTGCCAGATGCTATCACCAGTCAAAGATTCAGTTATTTCCCTTTGCAATAACATTTTCCTATACTTTAACTGTCTAAAACTACACTAAACTTCAAAAGTGCAAACTTGTCACTTACCTTGGCTAGTCGATGCCTCAATTACAAAATATTATTATAAGTAATATATATTATAATTAAGCAAAGTATTGTTCTAAAAACGTAAATTATAACAAATAAATATAATAGTGTTTAAACATACAAATATAAAAACTAGCGAAAAGAACAAAGACACCGAATTACGAACAAATTTCAACGTAAATACAATATACTCCAAACTATCAAGTGTTATTTGTAGTACAAGAAAAAGCCGACAGAGCAGGTTCCAGTGCCAAAATAAGTGAGAGGAATGATTGGGAGTTATCTAAGTAGCAACATCCCATTACGTTACATAACTGGCCTTGTCATTCAGTGTTGGAGTGTAGTACTTAGATAAGATGTATCTTTACACTAGTAACTATTGTAGTTTGAGAACTGGCCCATATTTAAATTGTTACTTGGGTAAACATCGAATACATTTAGCATACGAGTACACTAATTGATATTTTTAAGAGAATTTAAAATATTTGGTAGCATTATAGGCTAATTATTTGGCAATTATAAGATTCATTTTCAAAAGCCCTTGAAACTAGCATCTCTAAACTTAATCCTAAAGCAAAAGAAATGCCACAACATTATAGAAATATAACACTCAATTGCTTTGTTAAAGTTCAATTAATCGAGTTTAATGGATTGTAAACCCAAGAATTAAATACGAATAGGATTACAAGAACGTATATATATATATATACATAGATGTATGTATTTAGATGAGTCTTACACACACAAAATCGCGTACACACACACACACACACACACATACAAACACACATATATCACTGTTGGGATGATGGTATTGTTTGCCAAAGAAAAGCTTTGAATTTTATAATTCAATAAATTATTTTTCTATATGTATTTCTCTTATTTTTTCATATATATCACTTACACTTACACTTTAATGTACTAAAGCAAGAACCTTACTTCCTATATATGCGAGTCGACTTTCGAAAACTTTAATTACGTGTCCTTATTTTCAAGCCTGACTGTGTCTCGGAAGATACTAGCTAGTGATAACACGTAATTAAAGTTCTCGAAAGTCGAGTCGCAAGTAAGGTTCTTGTTTAAGTACATTAAAGTGTAAGTGATATGTGAATACAAGAAAACAGTGTTGCAAAATTGAATGTATGCGTGTGCGTGCGCGCGCGTGTGTGTGTATGTATTTAATAAAAATATTTCAAGTAGAAGAATATTTTTAATTTATATATTATTCAAACCTTTTCACTAATAAAATAAGTATTACCATCTTCAGGAAAAACAATGATATAACGAAATTTTTACAAATTAATTTTATTTTTTGTTATAATTTATTATTGTTTCTTTCTGAAGATGGTAATACTGAATTTATTTGTGAAAAGCCATGACTAATATATATATATATATATATATATATATATATATATATATATATATATATATATATATATCAATATTATTCTTGTATTTGAAATATTTTTATTAATTAACTACAGTATAGTTATTACAAGAAAACGTATCACTATATTTAATATATATATTGTGAACTTCTGTTCAGAAACACAAAACACAAAGAAGATGAGTGAAGAGTTGAGACAACTTCTTGGAAATGTTAATATGATTTCAGTTTATCAGTTCCATTATAAATCAATTTAATTGTTATTGAAATTCCAGGACGTTTTAAAGTAAAATAAACATAAATCCTAATTTTACCACAGAAAATATAGCCCTATGTTTCATTATTTTATGATGAGCATTTCTTCATCTAGATATCCTACAAAACAAATGTTGTTTCTACTTTTAAGTTGCTCTCTCATTGTAACTTATAACGCCTACGAAGCAAAGGAAAGGATTGTGGGGAAGTAGGGACATCCCGGTAACAAATATAGCAAGGATCATTGTATCACCTGTGAAGAGGTATCTAGCCCCTTATAAGTCGACGGATAAAAATGGGTAGTTAGGGATAAGAGAAAACCATGGCATCGCGAGGGCAGAGTTGATTACCCGAAGTATAACTGTTTGACTGGGATGAAGAGAGATACCAAACCGCACTTCGAACAAAGAGTGGAACGAACGGAGCCTGGAAGAGACAAAGAGGGGCGGGTCCATAACAGAGAGGAATCTGATGCCCAATGCGCAGATAAAGGCTATATAGACAAGTCACTTCTTTGTTTGGTTTATATATTTTGTAAGATTAAATCCTTTGTTCAACTGTACAAACGTCTTTCTTATAATGTACCTTCATGTACGTATGTATGTACCTATAATGTACCTTTATATACACATGTATGTACCTATAATGTACCTTTATATACGCATGTATGTACCTATAATGTACCTTTATACACGCATGTATGTACCTATAATGTACCTTTATATACGCATGTATGTACCTATAATGTACCTTTATATACGCATGTATGTACCTATAATGTACCTTTATATACGCATGTATGTACCTATAATGTACCTTTATATACGCATGTATGTACCTATAATGTACCTTTATATACGCATGTATGTACCTATAATGTACCTTTATATACGCATGTATGTACCTATAATGTACCTTTATATACGCATGTATGTACCTATAATGTACCTTTATATACGCATGTATGTACCTATAATGTACCTTTATATACGCATGTATGTACCTATAATGTACCTTTATATACACATGTATGTACCTATAATGTACCTTTATATACGCATGTATGTACCTATAATGTACCTTTATATCCGCATGTATGTACCTATAATGTACCTTTATATACGCATGTATGTACCTATAATGTACCTTTATATACGCATGTATGTACCTATAATGTACCTTTATATACGCATGTATGTACCTATAATGTACCTTTATATACGCATGTATGTACCTATAATGTACCTTTATATACGCATGTATGTACCTATAATGTACCTTTATATACGCATGTATGTACCTATAATGTACCTTTATATACGCATGTATGTACCTATAATGTACCTTTATATACGCATGTATGTACCTATAATGTACCTTTATATACGCATGTATGTACCTATAATGTACCTTTATATACGCATGTATGTACCTATAATGTACCTTTATATACGCATGTATGTACCTATAATGTACCTTTATATACGCATGTATGTACCTATAATGTACCTTTATATACGCATGTATGTACCTATAATGTACCTTTATATACGCATGTATGTACCTATAATGTACCTTTATATACGCATGTATGTACCTATAATGTACCTTTATATACGCATGTATGTACCTATAATGTACCTTTATATACGCATGTATGTACCTATAATGTACCTTTATATACGCATGTATGTACCTATAATGTACCTTTATATACACATGTATGTACCTATAATGTACCTTTATATACGCATGTATGTACCTATAATGTACCTTTATATACACATGTATGTACCTATAATGTACCTTTATATACACATGTATGTACCTATAATGTACCTTTATATACGCATGTATGTACCTATAATGTACCTTTATATACACATGTATGTACCTATAATGTACCTTTATATACGCATGTATGTACCTATAATGTACCTTTATATACACATGTATGTACCTATAATGTACCTTTATATACGCATGTATGTACCTATAATGTACCTTTATATACGCATGTATGTACCTATAATGTACCTTTATATACACATGTATGTACCTATAATGTACCTTTATATACACATGTATGTACCTATAATGTACCTTTATATACGCATGTATGTACCTATAATGTACCTTTATATACACATGTATGTACCTATAATGTACCTTTATATACACATGTATGTACCTATAATGTACCTTTATATACGCATGTATGTACCTATAATGTACCTTTATATACGCATGTATGTACCTATAATGTACGTCTATCTACCTTTACGGTAAAATGGAAATAAGGTGGTATCAACCGGCTTGAACAATTGTATGTAGAAGTTTCTAATTAGAAAAATATAATTTTTTTGAAGTATTTAAGGAGAGGTTACAAATGGATTCACGCCCTAGAGTCGAGCCAGGGTCCATGGTTTACTTAGATGGTCCATACAGTTCTTGATAAAGGTGTATATTTTATTAAACACATCCTTGAAAGGAAGCGAGAAATTTCGTAACTGTACATAAAGTTTCCATTATAGAAGACAATACTACAAAGGTCAAAAGATTTAGCAAACTTCGTCACTGCGTTAGAGATTATTGACCCCATGCACAGTGACCAGTAGACGCAAATAATTTTTATAATTAAAATTTTGCGCGACCAACGAAACGTTGACAATGACAAAACACAATCTCCCGCACTTGACCTTGACCTCCGATTAAAGTGCAAGGCTTTTGAAAACGTTCCAGTTATCTGAGCACTGGGCCAAGGTTGCTTTTATACTCCATAAATCTGTCTCGCACACATTCCAGTCAGAAATGCATTTCCTACACACGTTTGACAAATGGCTACTTTGCGACGGTGACGCAATAATGTCTGGTCACCATGGAAACCATGATTGCCAACGGCTCTGCAACACTGACATTTCCATTTTTATTTGTCGCGACTGTAGAGCCCTTCCCTTTACCAAGCCAAGAGAAACCCCTCTTTAGCGACTGCACGGCAGGTCCTGGTCACATAAATCCTCATCTTTTACTCACTGTAATCAAATAGAAAGGAAAAATCTATGGATAAAAATCTTTTTGCTGAAAATTTTCAAAAATATATATCGTTGTCTAATAATTGTTTTGTAAACAGCCTCGCTACACGTGACCACACTGGCTAGAAACGTGACTTTAGTTCCAAACAACTTCAAAACGCATCCAAAGTCAAATTTGAAGACTTCCAAGTAAAAGAAAAATATGTTTTACCTCTGTCATTACGTTTTACGTTACAGAATCAGATGCGAATGCTCCAACTGATTTTTAACCTCTATAAATAAAATGAACGCTTTTTAAATCCGTTCATTTCTTTTCATTAACTTTTTACAATTTTTTATTGCCTTCAAGAGAACTTTTTGCCTTATAAGGCACGCTCAGTCCTAACTAGTATGTCGTAGTGAGGGTTTTATATAGCTTTGTTTACAAAATGTTTACAATATTTTCAACATATCATAATTTTATAGTTTTGTTCACTAAATTAATATATGTTTAATAAAAAAATAATTTGGTAACACTATAGTTAATAACGGTAAAAATCGAAACCGTTTACTCTAAATCTCACTGCAACCAACAGACTAGTTTCGACGACAATGTCGCCTTCATCAGTGCTTGGCTACTACCCAGGTACTGACAAATAGTAGCCAAGCACTGATGAAGGCGACATCATCGTTGAAACTAGTCCGTTTTAATAAATTGTTGTGTTGGTTTTAATAAACTAGTGTATAGTGGGGCTTAAAGTAAACTGTTTAAATGTTTACCGTTGTGAATTGTTCTCACTAGGTAAGCTCGTCTCTATAGTTACTGTTACTTAATACATAAAATTACTAATTAATATTACAACATTTTACTAATGAAACTAACGGCGAGCTCTCTTACTTTTGGGAACAGTGGCGCTACTCAAAATGGCGGCACATCATCTCCGTGTTCACCAAAGTAGACTTACTTTGCCGGAAGTCTTAGTTACAATGCTGATGGCTAAACAGCTGGCGAAGTGCTTAATGGAGGTTAAGTAAAATCAAGCTAAATCATAAAGAACAATTGCAAATTCCTCCAATTAGCAATCAGCAAGGACGTTTACTCCCCACTTTGCCAGTTGCTCGTGCCCTGTATAACGGGATCTGTGCAGCAGATGACGTATGCACGCGGTTGTATGTTCTGAAATAATATGTAATGCTTTTCCACATTAACAAAGCTGTGGAATTATACCATAAATATTGCCTTTATGGACTAACTGTCACTTTCCCCCTCAGTATTACTCCATAGTTCTGAAATATGCAGACTTAATGCATCAGTCCGACCTAAACATACATCTCATGATTAAGGATATTTATAAAACCATATGCTCAAAGGTTATTGTGACATATTAATATTCCCAATAGCAAAAACAACAAACTTATTACAACATTTATTATTTATTACAACTTACAAAAAGTAAAATTAAATTTATTATAGTTACAGTAAGCATGTTTGTTATATATCGGAGTGAAAGTCGACTTTATTTTACCTCCTTCCGTAACAAAAAATATTATGGATCTTAGGTAGGTAACCATATTTCAATAAAGGCTCGGAGATACAGAAAAATAATTAAAAGACCAATAGCTAAAACTGTGGGGAAATGGGTTTTCTTCAAAATTAAGCACACGGTGCTGTTAGAGTCACTGTCTTCACTGCACTAACTGTAAGCAGAACGACTAGAAGGTGTGAATCCTTGATTTGTAGGAGAACAACTTTTACTACAAGCTTCAAGTAAACGTTTGGCATTAGCAATAATGTAATGCAAGTGATTTTATTATTTACAGCGGTCGGAAATGCATCTCACGTTCCTTAGTTACCTTGTTTTATAGACTTACTTGCGAAGTTCTGTATATCTAAAGATGACAGAAGAAATGATGGCGAAGAAATTAAAATATATAACATTACGTCGTATGACGAAATTAAGTCGTCTAATCTGAAGTACTTGGCATCAGAGGGAAAGAGACAGAGAGATAGAGAGAGTAAAAGAGACAGAGAGAGAGTGAGAGAGAGTAAGAGAAAGAGAAAGTAAGACAAAGAGAGAGTAAGAGAAAAAGTAAAGAGAGAGAGAAAAAGAGTAAAAGGGGAGAAAGTAAGAAACAGTAAAAGAGATTAAGAGAGAGAGGGAGTGAGAGAGAGTGTTTGTGTGTGAGAGAGTGAGAGAGTAAGAGAGAGAGAGAGAGAGAGAGTAAGAGAGAGATAGAGTGAGAGAGAGAGAGAGTAAGAGAGAGAGAGAAAGTAGAAGAGAGTAAGAGAGAGAGAGAAAAAGAGAGTGAGAGAGAGAGAGTAAAAGTAAGAGAAAGATAGAGTAAAAGAGAGAAAATAAGAAAGAAAGAGAAAGAAAGAGAGTAAGAGGGAGATGAAGAAAGTAAGAGAGAGTAAGACAGATTAAGGAAGAGAGAGTAAGAGAGAAAGTAAGAGAGAGTGAGAGAGAAAGAAGGCAAGAGAAAGAGCCGTAAGTGTGTGAATGTGGGTAGGTGCGTATGAGTGCGCCCGCGCGCATTAATTTCTTATTGTTGCAAATAGTTGTGTATAGCTTTACATTACATAGCGGAATACGTATTGTTATAAGAACTAAATATTTTTTTATTAATCCTCCTCCTGCCCTTCAAATAAAACAGACTCTAGTTTCTACCTTAATTCTCTAGGCTTTCTTCTATCACC
>JBAIZL010000002.1:71047703-71072703 GCA_036971475.1 Prosapia bicincta | reverse complement strand
AAGATCGATTGGAGATAAATTCGATGATAACTTAGCTTCGGAATGAAATAACAAACAATCTTGAAATATGTGTAGACATATCAAATGTAGATGATTTTGTTGCTTAAAACATTCTGTAAATGTAACATATTTTCAGAAGTGATAGTACACAAGAGAGCGGAAGAAGCAAGTGCACGATTAGCTGGACAATACTTTACGTCACTGTAAACCCTACACATTCGAGTTGTAACAGCCCATTGCTACTAGTACCTCTTCCAGTTCCCAATCTAACCGAAATTTTCTCTCTCATCTCCAAGTCGCTCTGCGAGAGCCCTGTGTAACTCTCTAACCAAAACTTTACCGGATTAAACAAGTAGTCCTATCTGGGATTTTGCAAATCTTTCGAAATAGTGGACGAAATAAAAACTGTCTTTACCACGACCATAATATAACTAAAGCGTTTGTATAAGTTGTACAATTTTTCTGCATACAGTGTTTTGTGTGTTGTTAAGTTTCTTATGTTTTGGTTTATAACCACTGTTTATGTTAATCACTTTAATAATAGTTTATGCCTATCCGACCTTGAAATTTTGTAAATTTGTTAAAACTTACTGAGACAGAACGTTTTCGATCGCAATGTGCCGATCTTCATCAGTGTCTTCTGCTTGGAGATGTCGGGTCAAGCGGTGCCGGTTTTAAAGGCAGGTTTTCGATAGTATCAAAGAGTATGTATGATTTATATTGTGTTTGTTCGTTTAATATGTTTGTACTTTGTGTTTTTGTGTGTCTGTAAATTTCATACTGTTCTAGTGTGTTGAGATGTGGTCCTTTTTTTGTTGATGTGTAGGATTTCTAGGTTATGGTAAATAACGACAGACACACTGAATCCCAACATCTCAAACCACCCTATCCAACACAAACACACTGCCTTCAGATCCATGCACCATAGACTTAAAGAAGTTCCAATGACCACAGTAAACATAAATAAAGAACTAGACACAATTAAATATCTAGCATACACAAATGGATACAATACCACAATAATAGACAAAATGTGGTACAAAATACAAAAAAACACTAAAATTAACACTACAGACAGGGAAAACAAATACATCACATTACCATACATAAACAAAACAACAAATAAAATAGCCCGCAAATTTCAAAAAAACAGGATACGAAATAGTATACAAAACTAATAACACGTTATAATACAAAATACAACACAACACCAACAAAAAAGATAAACTACAAGGACCAGGCGTATACAAACTAACTGCAACAAATGTAACAAATTCTACATTGGACAAACAGGTCGCAGCTTTAAACAAAAAGTCGAGGAACACAAACAGAACACCAACTCAGCATTTTACAATCACATAAAAGAAACAAGACACAAATACACAGACATTTACAATAACCTAGAAATCCTACACATCAACAAAAAAGGACCACATTTCAACACACTAGAACAATATCAAATTTACAGACACACAAAAACACAAAGTACAAACATATTAAACGAACAAACACAATACAAACACACATACTCTTTGATACTATCGAAAACCTACCTTTAAAACCGTCACCGCTTGACCCAACATCTCCAAGCAGAAGACACTGATGAAGATCGGCACATAGCGATCGAAAACGTTCTGTCTCAGTAAGTTTTTTAAAAAATTTACTAAATTTAAAGTTCGGATAGTCATAAACTATTGTTTAAGTGATTAATTAAGATTTACCGAACGTAATTGACTACAAAATTCACTATTTATGTTTTGCTACGCTTACAATACACATTCTTCCTTTAGAGAGCATACTTGAAAGGATGATATGAAAACGCCTTAAATGATTCAAACAAAATTAGCACAACGTCAAACGCGTGACCTTCATTCTCCTATTCACATTTTTCAAACTTGTGAATGATTATAGTTTTGCACAACAAAACGAATGCACGAAGTGGTTCAATCAGTTTCTTCCACAGACAAATGGCTTACAGCTTCAACCTAATTCGAAGTCGACCTTGAACTATATGCAACTGATAGCAACAGAATTCGCTAATCAATACACTATTATTGACGAGACCTTCAAGTTTGCTATGATTTCCAATCCGACAATAAATGAATGAATGTAGATATGGCCAGATATATTTCCGCCTTCTACTTAGGTAATAAATGTTTTCCATTCGTTGTTTCATAGAAATGCATACATTAATTTACGTTATATTAAGTACTCGAAATAAGTATAAAATAAATTATAGAAAGGTTGAATATCGAGTCAACCAAGTTTATTAGAGCAACGTTTCTTGCCCTTCTGAGGCTCAAAGAAAGTTTTAGGTGACGTTTTTGAAGTGTTTTTGGGGTTTGATGTTTTGCCTCCTCACATTACACATATGTAAAGACTTTGTTTTCCATAGCACTGAGAAGGGCAACAATTTAGTTGCCGAAACTTTGCACTAATTAAATAAACTCCTTTGACTCGATACTCAACCGGTTTATCGTTTATTTTATATACAATATTGTTAATTAATATAAATTATAATTATATTTAATATTAACAATAATTAGTATTAATAAAATAATGATTCCTTTGTGTGACATTATCATGGTGTAGGGAGTCAGAGTTGAGCTGCCTTACTGGCAGCTTATTATTTTTTTTTATAATTTTAAATGCAATATTATTATTTTTTCATCTCTTGAATTTTGTAGTCCATTACATACGGTGAAACTTAATTATACACTCTTACCTTAGTTTATGACTATCCGAACTTTAATTTTGTAAAAACTTACTGAGGCAGAACGTTTTCGATCACTCAGTGCTGATCTTCATCAGTGTCTAAATTTTCCGTTTAAAGTTGTTTTAGGTTAAGCGGTGACGGTTTTCGATATTATGTGTGATCTGCAATGGGTTTGTTCGTTTAATATGTTTGTATTTTTTGTGTTTTTACATTTCATATTGTTCTAGTGTGTTGAGATGTGGTAGAACATTTTTTTTTTTATATTACAATCCTGCTACAAAAACCTAACGTTGAGAATTAAAATATACTTTTGGAAATCAAAGCAGAAATAAATTTAGATTTTTTTACTTTTAAATTAAAGGATATAATATATTGTTCAGTATGGCAATTAATAACTAACATATTGTTATTTAACCTATCATTCATAAGACAACTTTTGAACTTGTCTATCTAAATCGTGCAGCAATTGCGTTTTCTTAAACCTATAAAAAATGATCATGGAATACTTGCATTTCCAGCTGCGAATTTGACACATTACATTTCACTTTCATTAACGACAGTGAGAAGGTTTTACAGTGCTTTAGAACGAGTTTAGAGAATTTAGTATGAATGATTCCTGCTATTAAAACAGATAGAACGTGAAGTATTTTACGAGAATTCTAGAAGTCAGACGAGTTTCAAAATGTTACACTAAAAGGTATCATTCGGATCCAGGCAGTCGCGACCTGGCAGCCGCTGCTCTCAAGCGCGACCCATCGCCACTGCTAAGCGGCGCTGCCACAACCATTCGGATCCAGGCAGTCGTAATCTGACAGCCGCTGCTCTCAAGCGCGACCCATCGCCACTGCTAAGCGGCGCTGCCACAACCGTTCGGATCTAGGCAGTCGCGACCTGGCAGCCGCTGCTCTCAAGCGCGACCCATCGCTACTGCTAAGCGGCGCTGCCACAACCATTCGGATTCAGACAGTCGCGACCTGGCAGCCGCTGCTCTCAAGCGCGACCCATCGCCACTGCTAAACGGCGCTGCCACAACCATTCGGATTCAGACAGTTGCGACCTGGCAGCCGCTGCTCTCAAGCGCGACCCATCGCCACTGCTAAGCGGCGCTGCCACAACCATTCGGATCTAGGCAGTCGTGACCTGGCAGCGCAACCTATCGCCACTGCTGTGTGGCGATGCCACAACCATTTGGATCTAGGCAGCCTTGGTCCACCTTGGTTAGGGGTCCTTTCATGTTTCTCTTACAAGTTAATATTTAACAGGTTGTAATTGTTATGTTAATGATATCTAACATTTTTCTGAAGTTACTCATTTTACTGGTTTTTTTAATGTTTTATAATTAAATCTATTTTAGCTATTAGTTCTACTGAAAATTTGTCATTTTCATATCTTTAAACAATGCCATTACGACAACAAATCGAGCTGGCAGCGCGACCATACTCCCTTGCGGAGCGGCTCAGTAGCGCTGCACAGTCGCTTGCGTCGGAAAGCGTTCATACAAATCCTAAAAACGATGTGGCGCAACCACGGCAGCGGCTGCCTGGATGCGAATGGTACTTTAAGGGCCTATATTATTATTTAACATTATGCCTACTTGATAGTCATTGCGGTTTAAGCACTTCACTATCCTTTAGGTTAGAGCTTTTGCTTGCACGTCCCCTGAGGTTAATGCTAGACGCAATGGGGCGCCAACTGAATCAGCTGGTTATCTGTAAAGTCAACAAACATAAAGTTTAGTGTGACCCTAACTCATGTTCGCTCCTGGCAGCGGTTAACAAAGTTAGTTTCACTTTAGTTGTCAGGACTTGGTATTTTTGTGTCGTGGACAGAACATTATATTCTTACTTACCACGTAATTAAAGTTTTAGTGTTTTAGGCAGTTTATAATCACTGTCAATCTTGAAGTATAATGCACATATGAAAGCTATTGACAGACAAGACCATTCATGTCCAACTAAATGAGTTGAAAAAATATTTGAGGTGATATAAATAATGTTTTACAATTTTCAAACAAAACCACAAATAAGCTTCTACCCTATACAACGTGCACCTAGTAGAACACAAGATATTTTTCAACAATTCTAGACTGCAATCATTAAAAACCTCTTGTGTAATATGGTGTGAGAAATTAAGCAGAGAGAAAAAACAAAACAAACATAAACAAAACTCACACATTAATCATTTATTTACTCATACGCGTTTCAATGACAAAGTCATCATCATCAGTGAGTGTTACTACTACAAACTCTAACTTAAAACTCTAGTAACACTCACTGATGATGATGACTTTGTCATTGAAAAGCGTATGAGTAAATAAATGATTAATTTGTTAGTTTTGTGTATGTTTTTATTTGTTTTTAACATAACCTCACAAACTAAGCTCAAAGAATATTTGTATAAGCAGAGAGAGTTGTAGCCTTCATGTTATAAATATTTTAGTTTGTTATATCTACTGTTTAAAGCCATTTCTTGAGTACGAAATGAAACAAGGCTTTGAATGAAAACAAACAGATATTTACTGGCGCAGAGTTGCACAAGGAGGATCAGTTGAATTCCAACGGCACGCTATGACGTCACCAAGTGAGGCCTTAGTTTGCTTCCAATCGCGAAATATCCCATGTTAGAATTTCTAGGCAGTCTTAGTAATATGTTTACGCAATAATATACTTTTATTCCTAAAAACATTTTCAGGATTTACACGAACATTTATTCTGGGATGAATTCAATCATCTACCTAACAGTTACCTAAGAGCTTCATAAAAATAAACCAAATCCAATATTTTCTGTAAAAAAACTCATTTGAGTTTGTCAGTATCCTGCAAGGTGTCAGCCAAATATCTAGTACCTTTGGAGTTTGCTACCTTGTATTGAAACGTTCCCATAAAAGGAACAATGAGTTCGATAAAAAATTACTCATTGATAACGTTGTAGGGTAGTATGAAACTAAACATACCAACTCTTTTTGAATTTATGTGTAAATAAAAACTTATTCCGGTTTAATAATAAATTCTATCACAAGAATATATCCATAATTCCGGGCCCGTTATCCATAAATAAAGATAATAAATATCTTTATAAGCAAGTTAGAAATTACTGCTAAAGAAAAACGTAAGTTTTTCTAACGTTCCCGACTTCTTCACGTGAATGACAATTTTTATGATTATTGATAAGCGGGATAATTTAGATGAATTTTTGCAGAGCTGAATGGTTTCTTCCAGAGTAGAGAAGGAGATGAGATGACTAGATCAGGCTTAAGCTATCCTCAACCCTACCCCACCCTTAACCCTTTACTCCCTTCCTTAACCCTTTCCTAACCCTTTCCTTAATGGATCATCCTGAAGCTGATCTAGCCTTCTCTAAGTTTCAATCTATAAAATGTACCACTAAAATGAAAAAAAAAATCCAGTTTAGCATTTTTAAATTATGGTGACGAGGGATGATTGTAAATGTGTGTTGATGTACACAGGAAACCAACTCTGAGTAATAGATATACCAACAGCGCCTCGTATCATCAAAGAACAAATCAAAATATGTTTTTAACACTATAAAATATAGATTAGCTCACCTAAATTGTTTTGAAAGAAAAATTAAATATATAAAACTGCAGAGTTCAATGGGTTTCAAAGAGATAACATAGAGCATAAACAGTACCTAATTAAAGGTGAAAAAAATGCAAACTACTTCATTTATAAAACCACTCGAAAGTGTATAAAGATAAAGGAAATGTTTCTTATCAGAGTTCTATATTATTGTAAATTATAGAAAAAAGTAGTTCAATCGTAAGCTGGCGCGTGACCGATCAACAGAAAACAAAAATCTAGCCCTATTCAAAAACATAAGTTTTTGTACTGCGTGTTGCATCAAAGGCCATCGATAAGAAATTGCAGGCGTTGCAATCGTTTAGAAAACTGATATACGAAAATTTATTCAAAGCTTAATATAAATGATCTGCTTAATATGAAAAATCAAATAAAATGATATTTATGAGGCATTTCGGAATTGTCAAATCTACATGATTGTAATATAAATACTATGCCTCCTAATATAGTTTCCATGGAACGGTCTTTTGCTTTCTCTACCCTTCCCCTCGCCTATACTCTCCCTTCGAGAGTATACGCCAGCTTACGTGTGACCAGTTATACAAAACAGGTTCAGAGTATCTGGGACGTTCCTATTGTTGCAAGGCACAATACGCACACCCTTCGTTTATACGCCACTATAAACTTTTTTCAATTATTTTTAATATTAGTTATTTTGGTATTTATTTCCGGTCCCTAAGTAATCAATTGTAGCAAAAAACATTATACCGGGCGCGCAGAAAATCGTCAGAAATACGAAACAATTTATAAAAACTTCCGCTCACGGCCCAAAAATTTTGGAAAATAGCAACTTTTCTCTCTGCCACGCATCATGTGGAACGTTACAAATTCAAACTTTTTGCTTTATTTTTTTTTAAAAAGTGACGTAGTAACTTACAAAATGCCTGAAAAATATAATTAAACTTGCTGTTAACTTTCAAAGTATTACAAATTTTGATAAACAAATCCACTTTAACACTTTAACTTCACACTGTTTTACATGGTAAGTTCTATTGTTTTTAGGCCAAACTTAGGAATAAAAGGTGTGTAAATGTTCAAAGCAACATTTTCTATTTCGTTCGTGAAATAGTGGCTGCAAGTGTTTGTTTCACCCTGTTGAGTAATTTTCCCGCTTATTATCGCAAAAAAATAAGAAGTTTGTGTGACGCGTGAAAATTTGTGCTAACAGCGCTTTGTCAAAGTTGGTGTTTTTTTCAAAAGTTTTAATTTTTTGAGAGATAAAAGTCAGTTTAATTACATTTCAAGGCATTTTGCAAGTTACCACGTAAAAAAAATTACCGTTTTACGTGCGCCGTGAAGCGAGAGTGTACTTCCTATTTGTTTAAACTGTTGATTTTGGGCGCGTGAGCGGAGGTTTTCATATTTCGTATTGCTGATGACTTTCGGAACGGAAATGATTACGTTATTTTAATTGTTTATTTGGTATTTATTTCCCGTGCCCACGTGTTCGATTTTATCGAAAAACAATATACCGGCCGACGCAGAAAGTCATCAGAGATACGAAAAAATAACGAAAACTCTCGCTCAGGGAAAAATAATACCATTTTATCAAATTAAAGATGGGTAAATAATTCATTGCGGAGTAATCAGAAGTAGTACGTTCGCGTATCAAGGCGCGCCGTGCTACGTATACGTTTATTTAAATGTACCTATAAAGTCTCCAGTTAAGGTAGATTCGGTTGTAATTTTATAAAACATTAAGAGTTAGACGTCTATTTCCGCGCAGTAATACTTCTTCCCAGGTGACGTCACGTGTTCTCTATTCTAGGCTCACATCTGTACATTTGGTTAAACGTATAAAATTACAACCAAATCTATCCTGACTGGATACTTCATAGGTATATCGCAACAATAACAATAATTATCAATATAGCTTCAGGACATGTTTTTGAATCATTTAATATGCATTGTATTGAGGGTGGGCAATGTGTTTTTTACCAGCACTAATAACACCACGTTTGGGGGAATTATAATTTTCCAAAATTGTTTATTTTTGGGGTTTGAATGAGAGTTGTAATAATTTTTTTCGTATCCCTGATGACTTTCTGCGTCGGCCGGTATAATTTTTTCCGCTAAAATCGCACACGTGGGCACGGTAAATAAATACTGTTTATTTTTTAATAAGGAAAACTATCCTAAGCTGTGGCTATATTTTAAGACAGACTACATAACACTATATCGTTAAACCCGGTGCCACGAATAGAGTATGATTAAAGTGAGGTTATGTTTGTTTGTTGATAATAACTAATAAACGACTTAACTACTATTTAGAGTTTATGAGATTTTAATCACTTTTTAATTGTTAATGAGAAACTTATGTGACTTACAGGTTAAATAGAAAAAACCTGAGTTGGCACAGTACTTATCAAGTTTTTCCGGTCGAGTAGACAAAAGCTGCTTAGAAAACACAAACCCTTAACAAAGCGATCACATAAAAGTTTTGTCAACCAAAGTCAAAGTGGTTGGAATATCGAAAGTAAGGGATTGTGTTGTAGAAATGAAGTTCTTTCGAATATGGTCCTTGAGAATCCAAACTGGACAAACAAAACAAAAAAACTAAATAAAACCTGGGGATACTTACATCAGAGAATTTTGCCTATCACCTGCACTTGACACTGACGTCACCACTGCTAACTAAATAATACGATAGCACTGAACGACGAACACGCACTGTAATGTTATCAGCTTCGAGCTGTGATATCTGAACGTGAGAGATCGCCCGATGACAAGTGACCTTGAGTTTTATCTGTGATGCGTACAAAGTCTCACGGTCCCCTATTGCAGAAGCTAGCTGGATTATTCTCGAATAGTCCCGAACGAGGGGTTCCCAAACTATTTGATACCACATCCCCTCTTCTTGAAATGGAAGCCTCCCACGCCCCCCACCACGTTACACTATACACAAATGATATAACCATATGCAAAAGAAACATATATATATATATATATATATATATATATATATATATATATATATATATATATATATATATATATATATATATATATTATGGTGATACTATATTCTTGTAATATAGTTAATGAAAAATATATAAAGTACAGAAATAGTTTTATTTTCAATATTATTCAAAGCTTTTCGTCAATAAAATAAGTATTAGCATCTTAAATCAAGATTTAATTTTTGTAAAAATTTCGTTATATCATTGTTTTTCCTGAAGATGCTAATAGTTATTTTATTGGTGAAAAGCTTTGAATAATGTATAAAATAAAACTATTCTTGTATAATAATCCAAACCAACTGAAATTATTCAAATACAAGAGTTATTTATGAATTTTTATTCAAAGCTTTTCGTTGATAAATAGTACCAACATTATCGTAAATATTTATTCATTCCTGATGATGTTGATTGATACTTTTATCAACGAAAAGCTTCAAATAATTCTGATACTTAAATAACCTCAGTTGCTTTATATATATATATATATATATATATATATATATATATATATACTGTATATATATTTTAAAAGAACATAGGTTATTCAAATACAAGAATATTTATTAATTTATATTCAAAGCTTTTCGCTGGTAAACAGTACCAACATCATCAGGAATGAAAATTACAATATTCATATATATATATAATATATATATTTAACTTTGCAACACTGTTTTCTTGTATTCACTTATCACTTTCCCTATATGTACTTAAACAAGAATTTTGCTTGGTATGTATGCGAGTTAACTTTCAAAGATTGGTTATAATAAATACACGAAAAACCTCTTAACCACAAACTTTCTTTATTTTACCCTTATGTACATTTCAGTTACCAAGTAACCATCCTCAGAGGGATAACATACAAAGACTAAAGTCTTCGTCATCCTAAGTCTTTGTATGTTATCCCTCTGAGGATGGTTACTTGGTAACTGAAATGCACATAAGGGTAAAATAAAGAAAGTTTGTGGTTAAGAGGTTTTTGTGTATTTATTATTAAATTAAACCACAGTATATTCCTAATAAATAGTAAGATTGATAGTAACTTTTTTTTATTTATACAAACTTTCACAATAAACATGATATAACATTTCAAGTTCCAATACGCAAAGCACAGAGGTTCTAACTTTATCTGATAGGAAAATCTGTTTGTGAGATGGATGAGTTTAAATTTGTTTGATGTTATATTTGAATATTTTGAGCTTACCTATTTGAGGTTATATTTTAATAAAGGACAAAAAGAGTCATTAGCAAAATCATGTTTGCACAAGTAGGTGCTTGAAAAAGGCAAGTATAATCAAAGAGCAGCCTGTGATACACATTTAAGTGCTTTATCCAAAATGAAGATTTGTCCATTGTGACGCTGTTGCCACATTGAACGGCAAACATTCGTTTCGTAACACTTTTGTACTGTTATTCTTTTCAAGCTGTCATGTGGATTTAATTAAGTTTAAAAAATTTGCACAACCTTTATTTATATTTCTTTTATAAATGCACACATTTCATTTAAATTTTCAGATCAAGGTCATACTATTTTCCAACTAGTTTCGCGCTCCCTGACTTCCCTTCACGCCTCCCAGTTAGAGAACCGATGGTATAGCCTCTAGACTGAGGGTGTAAGTCGAGTAGAGGACCAAGTCTAAGGGGAAGAGACCTATCATCGCTATCTGAGCTCCTCTCTTTCTACGCGAAGCACAGGAAATGACTATTTAGTCCGCCATTGTTTACAAGAACTTAATATAAAGATTTCTAACACCACTATCTTACCATTTTAAAAACTGTATAAGCTCTTGGAAATTGACCTGAGCTAACCTTCCATGCCTTTAATAAAAACCGTTTAGGGTGAATAAACTTAAAGTATATGACGAGACTGTAACACAATATTAGGCATACAAATAGCATAACAAGTAGCGTTCCTACAAATACAACAACAAGGTCTAATGTATATCGGGATTCAAATAAAACGTATTCATAGAGATATGGAGCAAATATTTAACAAAATGCAAACATATGAAAAATTAAATAAAACTCTTTATATATGTTAATATATAAAACAAAGATTAACCTAATTTTGAAAACGTAATTAAAAATACAGACTTAATTTCAATTTAAATAGAAATCTAGTTTAAACGAATGTGGAAATTAAATCAAAACGAAAGTAATATAAATGTTAAACATGACAAATACAGACCTGCATATAATTGAGAATAAAAATTCCATAACAACTGTAAGTAAAAATACAGATATACAGGTACAGTATTTTAAATTTAGATACACACAAATTAAAATGTAAGCAAAAATACAGGTAAAAATCAGATAAGTTGTAATTCGAAAGTAAATAAACACACGTATGTAGCCATAAAGTGGAAATTCAAATTATAATGTAAAATGGCATTCAAATGTAACTAAGGGTATAAATATAAACATTTAAAAAATTTGTTTGATTTGAAGTCGAAAGTAGGGAAACAAATTTTAAAATAGAGACCACAAATAATTACACAAAAGAACATACAATTCTATACATAAGTTACAGTTAGAAATATTTGTGTGCAATTTATAAGTAATGTCACTGTTTTCATTATCTATTTTTATTTCTAACATACAATTTAAAATTTGCAATTATGCTGATCCTAGACTATTTCTTTATTTTGTGTCTTTTAGTCACTGTAAGGTAGTAATTTTAAAATGTATATTTTGTAAAGTTTTTAGTGCACGCAATAGAGGTCAACAAGTAATAGTATTTGACTTAACTCTTTATCAATACAAGTGGATGCCTGATAAACGTAATGCTATTACAGTAAAAATCTACTTTACATAGCACTGTGTGTTGTCAAGTCGTTGCCATTCATCATTCCACACTGGGACACGTGCAACACAATCCTACTGCTATAAACTCAAAGTAAATACGTCACATTAGTGACCAATAGCATGCATGAACTACCAGGTAAATAAAAGTAGGAAGAAACCACTACTACCCACATGGTTAACCATATTGTGCACGAACTATCAGGTAGACAAAATGTAGGAAAGAAACACTACCACCCACAAGGTTAACCATATTGTGCATGAACTATCAGGTAGACCAATGTAGGAAAGAAACACTACTACCCACATGGTTAATGTTATTGTGCATGAACTATCAGATAGACGAAAGTAAGAAGGAAACACTACTACCCTCAAGGTTAACCATACTGTGCATGAACTATCATGTAGATAAAAGTAAGAAGGAAACACTACTACCCTCAAGTTTAATCATATTGTGCATGAACTATCAGGTAGACAAAAGTAAGAAGGAAACACTACTACCCTCAAGGTTAACCATACTGTGCATGAACTATCATGTAGACAAAAGTAAGAAAGAAACACTACTACCCTCAAGTTTAATCATATTGTGCATGAACTATCAGGTAGACAAAAGTAAGAAGGAAACACTACTACCCACAAGGTTACCCATATTGTGCATGAACTATCAGGTAGACCAATGTAGGAAAGAAACACTACTACCCACATGGTTAACATTATTGTGCATGAACTATCAGGCAGACAAAAGTAAGAAGGAAATACTACTTCCCTCAAGGTTAACCATACTGTGCATGAACTATCAGGCAGACAAATGTAGGAAGGAAACACTACTACCCACAAGGTTCACCATACTGTGCATGAACTATCAGGTAGACAAATGTAGGAAGGAAACACTACTACCCTCAAGGTTAACTATATTGTGCATGAACTATCAGGCAGACAAATGTAGGAAGGAAACACTACTACCCTCAAGGTTAACTATATTGTGCATGAACTATCAGGCAGACAAATGTAGGAAGGAAACACTACTACCCACAAGGTTCACCATATTGTGCATGAACTGCCAGGTAAACAAAAGTAAGAATGAAACACTACTACCCATAAGGCTAACCATATTGTGCATGAACTACCAGGTAGACAAATTTAGGAAGGAAACACTACTACCCACAAGGTTAACCATATTGTGCATGAAGTATCAGGTAGACAAATCTATGAATTAAACACTACTACCCACATGGTTAACCATAGTATTTATTAACTAACAGGTAAACAAATGTAGGAATTAAACACTACTACCCATATGGTTAACCATAGTATTTATTAACTAACAGGTAAACAAATGTAGGAATTAAACACTACTGCCCACAAGGTTAACCATATTGTGCATTAACTATCAGATAGAGAAATTTAGAAAACAAATAATACTACCCCCATGGTTAACCTTAGTATGCTAGAACTAACACGAAAAAATAAATGTAGGAAGGAAATACTACTGACCACATGGTTAACCATAGTATGCATGAAGTATCAGGTACACAAATGTAGGAAGGAAATACTACTACCCACGTGTTTCACCATAGTATGCATGAACTATCAGGTAGACAAATGTAGGAAGGAAATACTACTACCAACATGGTTAATTATAGTATGCATGAACTAACATGTAGAGAGGAAGGAAATACTACTACCCACATGGTTAACCATAGTATGCATGAACTATCAGGTAGACAAATGTAGGAAGGAAATACTACTACTCACGTGTTTCACCATAGTATGCATGAACTATCAGGTAGACAAATGTAGGAAGGAAATACTACTACCAACATGGTCAATTATAGTATGCATGAACTAACATGTAGAGAGGAAGGAAATACTACTACCCACATGGTTAGCCATAGTATGCATGAACTATCAGGTAGACAAATGTAGGAAGGAAATACTACCCACGTGTTTCACCATAGTATGCATGAACTATCAGGTAGACAAATGTAGGAAGGAAATACTACTACCCACATGGTTAACCATAGTATGCATGAACTATCAGGTAGACAAATGTAGGAAGGAAATACTACTACCAACATGGTTAATTATAGTATGCATGAACTAACATGTAGAGAGGAAGGAAATACTACTACCCACAAGGTTAACCATAGTATGCATGAACTATCAGGTAGACAAATGTAGGAAGGAAATATTACCCACGTGTTTCACCATAGTATGCATGAACTCTCCAGGTAGACAAATGTAGGAAGGAAATACTACTACCAACATGGTTAATTATAGTATGCATAAGCTAACATATAGAGAGGAAGGAAATACTACTACACACAAGGTTAACCATAGTATGCATGAACTATCAGTAGACAAATGTAGAAAGGAAATACTACTACCAACATGGTTAATTATAGTATGCATGAACTAACATATAGAGAGGAAGGAAATACTACTACCCACAAGGTTAACCATAGTATGCATGAACTATCAGGTAGACAAATGTAGGAAGGAAATACTACTACCAACATGGTTAATTATAGTATGCATGAACTAAAATATAGAGACGAAGGAAATACTACTACCCACATGGTTAATTACAGTATGCATGAACTAACATATAGAGAGGAAGGAAATACTACTACCCACAAGGTTAACCATAGTATGCATGAACTATCAGGTAGACAGATGTAGGAAGGAAATACTACTACCAACATGGTTAACCATAGTATGCATGAACTAACATGTAGAGAGGAAGGAAATACTACTACCCACGTGTTTCACCATAGTATGCATGAACTATCAGGTAGACAAATGTAGGAAGGAAATACTACTACCCACATGGTTAACTATAGTATGCATGAACTATCAGGTAGACAAATGTAGGAAGGAAATACTACTACCCACATGATTGACTATAGTATGCATGAACTATCAGGTAGACAAATGTAGGAAGGAAATACTACTACCCACATGGTTAACCATAGTATGCATGAACTATCAGGTAGACAAATGTAGGTAGGAAATACTACTACCAACATGGTTAATTATAGTATGCATGAACTAACATATAGAGAGGAAGGAAATACTACTACCCACATGGTTAATTATAGTATGCATGAACTAACATTTAGAGAGGAAGGAAATACTACTACCCACATGGCTAATTATAGTATTCATGAACTATCAGGTAGACAAATGTAGGAAGGAAATACTACTACCCACATGGTTAACCATAGTATGCATGAACTATCAGGTAGAGAGGAAGGAAATACTACTACCCACATGGTTAACCATAGTATGCATGAACTATCAGGTAGACAAATGTAGGAAGGAAATACTACTACCAACATGGTTAATTATAGTATGCATGAACTAACATATAGAGAGGAAGGAAATACTACTACCCACATGGTTAACTATAGTATGCATGAACTATCAGGTAGACAAATGTAGGAAGGAAATACTACTACCAACATGGTTAATTATAGTATGCATGAACTAACATATAGAGAGGAAGGAAATACTACTACCCACATGGTTAATTATAGTATGCATGAACTAACATGTAGAGAGGAAGGAAATACTACTACCAACATGGTTAATTATAGTATGCATGAACTAACATATAGAGAGGAAGGAAATACTACTACTCACATGGTTAACTATAGTATGCATGAACTATCAGGTAGACAAATGTAGGAAGGAAATACTACTACCAACATCGTTAATTATAGTATGCATGAACTGACATATAGAGAGGAAGGAAATACTACTACCCACATGGTTAACTATAGTATGCATGAACTATCAGGTAGACAAATGTAGGAAGGAAATACTACTACCCACATGGTTAACTATAGTATGCATGAACTATCAGGTAGACAAATGTAGGAAGGAAATACTACTACCCACATGGTTAATTATAGTATGCATGAACTAACATATAGAGAGGAAGGAAATACTACTACCCACATGGTTAACTATAGTATGCATGAACTATCAGGTAGACAAATGTAGGAAGGAAATACTACTACCCACATGGTTAACTATAGTATGCATGAACTATCAGGTAGACAAATGTAGGAAGGAAATACTACTACCAACATGGTTAATTATAGTATGCATGAACTAACATATAGAGAGGAAGGAAATACTACTACCCACATGGTTAATTATAGTATGCATGAACTAACATGTAGAGAGGAAGGAAATACTACTACCCACGTGTTTCACCATAGTATGCATGAACTATCAGGTAGACAAATGTAGGAAGGAAATACTACTACCCACGTGTTTCACCATAGTATGCATGAACTATCAGGTAGACAAATGTAGGAAGGAAATACTACTACTCACGTGATTCAGCATAGTATGCATGAACTATCAGGTAGACAAATGTAGGAAGGAAATACTACTACCCACATGGTTAATTATAGTATGCATGAACTAACATGTAGAGAGGAAGGAAATACTACTACCCACATGGTTAATTATAGTATGCATGAACTAACATATAGAGAGGAAGGAAATACTACTACCCACATGGTTAATTATAGTATGCATGAACTAACATATAGAGAGGAAGGAAATACTACTACCCACATGGTTAATTATAGTATGCATGAACTAACATTTAGAGAGGAAGGAAATACTACTACCCACATGGCTAATTATAGTATTCATGAACTATCAGGTAGACAAATGTAGGAAGGAAATACTACTACCCACATGGTTAACCATAGTATGCATGAACTATCAGGTAGACAAATGTAGGAAGGAAATACTACTACCCACATGGTTAACCATAGTATGCATGAACTATCAGGTAGTCAAATGTAGGAAGGAAATACTACTACCAACATGGTTAATTATAGTATGCATGAACTAACATATAGAGAGGAAGGAAATACTACTACCCACATGGTTAACTATAGTATGCATGAACTATCAGGTAGACAAATGTAGGAAGGAAATACTACTACCAACATGGTTAATTATAGTATGCATGAACTAACATATAGAGAGGAAGGAAATACTACTACCCACATGGTTAACTATAGTATGCATGAACTATCAGGTAGACAAATGTAGGAAGGAAATACTACTACCCACATGGTTAACTATAGTATGCATGAACTATCAGGTAGACAAATGTAGGAAGGAAATACTACTACCAACATGGTTAATTATAGTATGCATGAACTAACATATAGAGAGGAAGGAAATACTACTACCCACATGGTTAATTATAGTATGCATGAACTAACATATAGAGAGGAAGGAAATACTACTACCCACATGGTTAACCATAGTATGCATGAACTATCAGGTAGACAAATGTAGGAAGGAAATACTACTACCAACATGGTTAATTATAGTATGCATGAACTAACATATAGAGAGGAAGGAAATACTACTACCCACATGGTTAATTATAGTATGCATGAACTAACATGTAGAGAGGAAGGAAATACTACTACCAACATGGTTAATTATAGCATGCATGAACTAACATATAGAGAGGAAGGAAATACTACTACCCACATGGTTAACTATAGTATGCATGAACTATCAGGTAGACAAATGTAGGAAGGAAATACTACTACCAACATGGTTAATTATAGTATGCATGAACTAACATATAGAGAGGAAGGAAATACTACTACCCACATGGTTAACTATAGTATGCATGAACTATCAGGTAGACAATTGTAGGAAGGAAATACTACTACCCACATGGTTAACTATAGTATGCATGAACTATCAGGTAGACAAATGTAGGAAGGAAATACTACTACCAACATGGTTAATTATAGTATGCATGAACTAACATATAGAGAGGAAGGAAATACTACTACCCACATGGTTAATTATAGTATGCATGAACTAACATATAGAGAGGAAGGAAATACTACTACCCACATGGTTAACTATAGTATGCATGAACTATCAGGTAGACAAATGTAGGAAGGAAATACTACTACCAACATGGTTAATTATAGAATGCATGAACTAACATATAGAGAGGAAGGAAATACTACTACCCACATGGTTAATTATAGTATGCATGAACTAACATATAGAGAGGAAGGAAATACTACTACCCACATGGTTAACTATAGTAAGCATGAACTATCAGGTAGAAAGGTGTAGGAAGGAAATACTACTACCCACATGGTTAACCATAGTATGCATGAACTATCAGGTAGACAAATGTAGGAAGGAAATACTACTACCAACATGGTTAATTATAGTATGCATGAACTAACATATAGAGAGGAAGGAAATACTACTACCCACATGGTTAATTATAGTATGCATGAACTAACATATAGAGAGGAAGGAAATACTACTACCCACATGGTTAACTATAGTATGCATGAACTATCAGGTAGACAAATGTAGGAAGGAAATACTTCTACCAACATGGTTAACTATAGTATGCATGAACTATCAGGTAGACAAATGTAGGAAGGAAATACTACTACCAACATCGTTAATTATAGTATGCATGAACTGACATATAGAGAGGAAGGAAATACTACTACCCACATGGTTAACTATAGTATGCATGAACTATCAGGTAGACAAATGTAGGAAGGAAATACTACTACCCACATGGTTAACTATAGTATGCATGAACTATCAGGTAGACAAATGTAGGAAGGAAATACTACTACCCACATGGTTAATTATAGTATGCATGAACTAACATATAGAGAGGAAGGAAATACTACTACCCACATGGTTAACTATAGTATGCATGAACTATCAGGTAGACAAATGTAGGAAGGAAATACTACTACCCACATGGTTAACTATAGTATGCATGAACTATCAGGTAGACAAATGTAGGAAGGAAATACTACTACCAACATGGTTAATTATAGTATGCATGAACTAACATATAGAGAGGAAGGAAATACTACTACCCACATGGTTAATTATAGTATGCATGAACTAACATGTAGAGAGGAAGGAAATACTACTACCCACGTGTTTCACCATAGTATGCATGAACTATCAGGTAGACAAATGTAGGAAGGAAATACTACTACCCACGTGTTTCACCATAGTATGCATGAACTATCAGGTAGACAAATGTAGGAAGGAAATACTACTACTCACGTGATTCAGCATAGTATGCATGAACTATCAGGTAGACAAATGTAGGAAGGAAATACTACTACCACATGGTTAATTATAGTATGCATGAACTAACATGTAGAGAGGAAGGAAATACTACTACCCACATGGTTAATTATAGTATGCATGAACTAACATATAGAGAGGAAGGAAATACTACTACCCACATGGTTAATTATAGTATGCATGAACTAACATATAGAGAGGAAGGAAATACTACTACCAACATGGTTAATTATAGTATGCATGAACTAACATGTAGAGAGGAAGGAAATACTTCTACCCACGTGTTTCACCATAGTATGCATGAACTATCAGGTAGACAAATGTAGGAAGGAAATACTACTAGCCACGTGATTCAGCATAGTATGCATGAACTATCAGGTAGACAAATGTAGGAAGGAAATACTACTACCCACATGGTTAATTATAGTATGCATGAACTAACATATAGAGAGGAAGGAAATACTACTACCCACATGGTTAATTATAGTATGCATGAACTAACATATAGAGAGGAAGGAAATACTACTACCAACATGGTTAATTATAGTATGCATGAACTAACATGTAGAGAGGAAGGAAATACTACTACCCACGTGTTTCACCATAGTATGCATGAACTATCAGGTAGACAAATGTAGGAAGGAAATACTACTACCGACGTGTTTCGCCATAGTATGCATGAACTATCAGGTAGACAAATGTAGGAAGGAAATACTACTACCCACTTGTTTCACCATAGTATGCATGAACTATCAGGTAGACAAATGTAGGAAGGAAATACTACTACCCACTTGTTTCACCACAGTATTCATTAGTAACAGGTAGAGCAATGTAGGAAAGGAAATACTACTACCCACGTGGTTAACCATAGTATGCTTGAACTAACAGGTAGAGAGGAAGGATATACTACTACCCACATGGTTAATTATAGTATGCATGAACTAACATGTAGAGAGGAAGGATATACTAATACCCACATGGTTAACCATAGTATGCATGAACTATCAGGTAGACAAATGTAGGAAGGAAATACTACTACCCACTTGTTTCACCATAGTATGCATGAACTATCAGGTAGACAAATGTAGGAAGGAAATACTACTACCCACTTGTTTCACCACAGTATTCATTAGTAACAGGTAGAGCAATGTAGGAAAGGAAATACTACTACCCACGTGGTTAACCATAGTATGCATGAACTAACAGGTAGAGAGGAAGGATATACTACTACCCACATGGTTAACCATAGTGTGCAGAAAGGACACACTGTTATTCATGATCACCGTCACTAAACACATTTGTCCACCCAGTAGCTAAGAGAATGAGATTAATATAAGATAAACTAAAACACTCCTAATGGTTAAACTCATTTGAATATATAGTATATACTTAGACAGATAGGAGGCTTAATATAATCCACGCATAGTATAAGTTCAAGATTGTTAAGTAAGTGTTAAACAATTTAACAAGAACCAAGCCAGTCCGATATACCTCTAGTTTATCGTCTATTGCACATTTATTTGTGTGGAAGATCTAAACCTCATGGAGTGTTAAAGTTTAACAAAAAATAATTTAGGAAAAAACTCTGTAATAAAAACCAGAAAGATCATAGGAAAGGTCACAGCTATGAATTGCACATATGTATTGAAAAATAAGAGATACAAATCCAGAAAATGACAGAATATTTTCATGGGTGCATGACGTGGACGAGTGAACTATTGTCGCCTAACTCATGGACAAAAAAATGTTCAAGGTCGTGATATTATCGACCGAAGCGAATATTTATTAAATAGGCTCTAGTACGCTTAATAAAGGCAGCTTAGGTAATTAGTTACTCTTCTAGATAGCTATATTTACTGGTAACGTAATACGAAATAATGCAATTTAACTCACTGATAATGTACACTAACAGGAAGTGACATAACAGGATATCTCTTATATGGAATCATTTCTGTTAATCGGGTATGAAACACAATATAATCAAACTACAATGTTTCTGAATGATTAGAAAATTGTATACTAAACTGATTTCAACATAACCTCTGAGTGAAGAAAAAATACTCAGTCTAGCACCATTGGAAACTCTTCCAGGAAATTTGGTACAGAGAGAGAGAGCGAGGGGGAGAGAGACCATCGTGCTTGTATAGAAGCTATAAAGACGAAAAGATATTTGAAATATTTCGTTAGAACCCCAAAGTGGTAATGTTATTGTCCACTGATGTACCGTCAAGGAAAGTTTTTTATACACCTATATTTCAATATATGCTGTTATATGTCAATTAAAATTAATTTGGAGCTCACCTCACGAAAAACTTCTCATATTTTAAAACAGAAATAATAATATAGACCTGAGGATCTCAATCTCTTAGGCTCTTCTCCCCCTCTATATAACACTCACATGAGGCAGACAACCGCCCATTTATGTTTGGTCGAGAATTACAACATGAGTATGAAACTGAAGCTAACTAGATCAAATAAACATCAAATAATTTTATTTTGCATTAATATAAATGCTATTATAACATATAAATGTATTTAACTATACAATTTATGATTTTAAAAACTTGTTAAAAATGGGAATAACTATTGACATAGTTCAGTACGCACATGTCACATCAGTCTACCCTGTGCTGTGGTACACCTAGTTGAGGACGCACGCCTCTCGTCTTTAGGCAGTTTCAGTCCACTAACCCAGGGAAGGGGAGGTGCGTCCCGCAATTTTAGAACCATTGATGTAGACAGATAAAATGAACACTTTTCACCGCTACTGATATTGTGGTGTCCCTAAAAAATATTTTCTCCAAAAAACCGACAACTTTCGAGTCACAAATAACCGTTCTAAATATTTCTGCTATTAATGTTTACAAATCAAGCGCATGCTTACATCACAATATGCTTTATTAGGATTGTTTATGTATTTTTGCAAACGTAATTCATACTTACTTAAGTGATAAGAATGCAATTGTCTCAAGGCTCGACTCACCTGTAATGTAAATAATTCATTAAAGTTATGGACAGGTTAAAGATATCTGTAAAGGATTAAATAGAAAATTTTAAAGTTAATGTTGGCCTAGAACAGTACCACTCAGGAGTTAGTGTGTTACAGTCATTAATAAAGACTATAATAAGTGGTGATAAGACTTAAATTCCTACCTATTATAATCGTTGAAAAGACGTAAATTCCCACCAAAAAAAAACAGTAGTAAGACGTAAATGCCTACCAAAATAAACGGTAGTAAGACCTAAATGCTTACCTAAAACAAACGGTGATAAGACGTAAATGCCTACTTAAAATAAACAGTAGTCTACTAAGACGTAAATGCCTACATAAAATAAAATGTGATAAGACGTAAATGCACACCAAAAATAAATAGTAGTAAAACGTAAATGCCTACCTAAAATAAACGGTAGTAAGACGTAAATGCCCACCAAAAATAAACAGTAGTAACACGTAAATGCCTACCTTAAATAAACGGTAGTAAGACGTAAATGCTTACCTAAAACCAACGGTGATAAGACGTAAATGCCTACCTAAAATAAACGGTAGTAAGACATAAATGCTTACCTAAAACCAACGGGGATAAGACGTAAATGCCTACCTTAAATATACTGTGACAAGGCTTAAATGCCTACCTAAAATAAAATGTAATAAGACGCAAATGCACACCAAAAATAAACATAGTAAAACGTAAATGCCTACCTAAAATAAAAAAATAGTAAAACGTAAATGCTTACCTAAAGTAAACGGTAATAAGACGTAAATGCCTATCTAAAATAAACGGTAGTAAGACGTAAATGCTTACCTAAAACCAACGGTGATAAGACATAAATGCCTACCTTAAATAAACTGTGACAAGGCTTAAATGCCTACCTAAAATAAACTGTGACAAGGCGTAAATGCCCATCTAAAATAAACGGTAGTAAAACGTAAATGCCCACCTTAAATAAACGGTAATAGAATGTAAATGCCTACCTAAAATAAATTTTTATAAGACGTTAATGCCTACTAAAATAAAGCGGTTGTGTGTTCTTTAGGTCCTATAAAATTAAACTATTGTGATAATAACAAAAAAATTTACAAAAATAACTATATTGCAAACGGTACTGTGTTAAATCCGGGTGACAAATTACTGCACTGAAATAAGGATGTTTCACTTGAAATTTGAAAATGTTAGACTGTAACAAGCTGTTTGGGCTTTACGTAACGCCATTACTTCCTGTAAACTCGATGTTACAGCTGCTCTGTACTTTAGGCTTATACTGGTGCAAAGGGTGACGTCGGCAACCTTCATTTAATATCCTGCACCCAATGCCAAGGTATATCAGCGCTAACGGGAGAAATGCCATTCTTTCTGATAAAAATTTAATGCGGATAATTTGACGATAAGGTTCAAGAGTTTGCTTCGTTTTAATTAAAATAAGTTTCTGGATAAGTTCTGCGAAATTTGTATGTTAAAAATCAGTAATATTAGGACGTGAGCAATATTTGCAGTGTGTTGTATATAGCTCCTATAAGGTCGCTTAGCTGAAGGAAGAAGCAGAAAGATGAGTGTAATGAGGTAGAGCTGGGAAATGAACGCACCGTGCTATACGAAACAGGAAAGAAGCCTGGCTTCTGTGAGTAGATCATAATTACTTCCCTAACTGCTTATTTTCTATGTATGACTTATTTATACGGCTCAGTCATGAAGTGTTTTACCTTAGTGTTAGCCTTCTGCCTCAATGCCGAGGTGACCGGGTTGTCTGTTGTTAATACCAACTTCTGACATATTCAACTGAGGAAATACATTCTAAGTAATGTTGATGTGACGTCATTTATGAAAACTCATTTTGCTCTGAGGGAGGTTAACCGTCGTTAATCATTGGCTGAAAACAAAAAATATATATGCTGTTATACGATTAACTGAACAAGGGAGGCACTGCACAGGAGGGGCCACTACATAGGAGAGGCACTGTACAGGAGAGGCCATTCCATAGGAGAGGCCACTGTACATGAGAGGCCATTGCATAGGTGAGGTCATTGCATAGGAGAGGCACTGCACAGGAGGGGCCGCTACATAGGAGAGGCACTGTACAGGAGAGGCCATTACATAGGAGAGGCACTGTACAGGAGAGGCCACTGCACAGGAGAGGCCACTGCACAGAAGAGGTGCCTGTACAAAGAAGCCACTGCACAGAAAAGGCCTCTGCACAGGAGAGGCCACTGCGCATGAGAGGCCATTGCATAGGAGAGGTCATTGCCGAGGAGAAGCCACTGCACAGGAAAGGCAACTGCACAGGAGAGGCCATTGCATAGGTGAACCCATTGCATAGGTGAGCCCATTGCATAGGAGAGGTCACTGCACAAGAGAGGCCATTACATAGGAGAGGTCATTACATAGGAGAGGCCATTGCATAGGAGAGGCCATTGCATAGGAGAGGTCATTGCCGAGGAGAAGCCACTGCACAGGAAAGGCAACTGCACAGGAGAGGCCATTGCATAGGTGAGCCCATTGCATAGGACAGGTCACTGCACAAGAGAGGCCATTACATAGGAGAGGCAATTGCATAGGAGAGATCATTGTACAAGAGAGACCACTGCATAGGAGGAGCCATTGCAGAGGACAGGTCACTGTACAGGAGAGGCCACTGTTTGATTTTTAGTAGAGAACATAATTGGCTCTGAAGCCTTGGGAACAACCCTTAGTGAAACAACAGAAAAATTATTTATCTTTTAGAAATACTTTACATGTGTTCTGTGTAATTAATAAGAACGATTGCTTAACGTTTTGCAACTACTT
>JBAIZL010000002.1:71030203-71032703 GCA_036971475.1 Prosapia bicincta | reverse complement strand
TTCTAAATTTCGTGTTTGTTCGGTAGTACTTTCCTTTGTGAGCATGCATTTTGGCTAGTGAAATCTATCAAATCTAAAGCTCGTACGCGTTTAACTGACATTCACTTGGAATCAACATTGAAAATAGTAACTACAAACATTAAAATAGACATTGAACAATTATCAAAAGGAAAACCGTGTCAAATTTCTCACTAAAATAAACAATTTTCAGAATTAATTTCGTATTTTTTAAATTTCCAGTTAAAAGTTGTTTTTTGTTTTGAATCATGTAGTATGATTATTAAGCCTAGTAAACTTTAAATACTTTCTGCAATTAGAAACATTCTAACATTAACAAAATAGAGAATTTATCTGGATACGTTGTTACAGGTATGTAGGCTATCATAAATTATAAAGTGGCTGTGTATGTATGGGATGTACGCTTACATTATAATATAAAATGTAGGCTATATTATTTGAAAGTTAACCAAAACTAGATAAGACGTATTCCAATTGTTGAACTCGAGATTTAATTTTAATCCTGCGGCCCGGCTCGAGAAAAATTAACACTTATTTGGCCCACCGTTCCAAAAAGGTTGAGCACCCCTGTTCTAAAGTGTATTAACTAGAGTGTATTAACAAAGTAGTGTGTAGTGAGGTTTTTAATAATTATAGTTGTGAATTGTTCTCCCTAGTTGGACTTAAATCTTTTATTTATTAAATATTGCTTGGTGAACCATTTAGGCACACCTTGGACTGTTATGCTAAATTGTTTCAAGATATGTTAAACTGTCTTTTATGCGCATATATTTTATAATTTTAAAACAAACACCCTTTTGGAGTTTTGACCATTGAAATATTTTTCGATCCATTCACTAAATATTTTTAGCAGCATCCATCACAACGAGACTAATAGACTAAAAATGTATTTTCGGGTTTAGTTTAAATTCACTTTTAATTTTCCAATAATATCTATGCGCAGATTTGGGTTTTTGAGTTGAGAGAGAAAGTTGAATGTTTTCCAACAATGAAACCTTGTCCCAACAATGAAACCTTATCCCAACAATGAAACCTTATCCCAACAATGAAACCTTGTCCCAACAATGAAACCTTGTCCCAACAATGAAACCTTATCCCAACAATGAAACCTTGTCCCAACAATGAAACCTTATCCCAACAATGAAACCTTATCCCAACAATGAAACCTTGTCCCAACAATGAGAAAGAACCCATTAAGTTGTTGTTATCTATATAAGTAGTTTTATAGATATAAAAACAATGCTACTTTATTGTTTGAATGGGGTGCTTCTTCCATGAAATATATACGATATTTAAATTTAGCTACCTCCAGTATTCTACCCTTACATTTTCTCTCCTTAAATCTGAGACTCCTGAGAAGGCGTGCGTCTGCTCCTGTTATATTTCTAAATAATTTTAAATGCATTATAACTGTTTAGTAAGAAAACATTCAGTTTCCATTTTGTTTGTACTTTCTCAAAATATAAATTTTATTAATTAGTAACTTCAAATTATTTTACCATTTTAAAAACTACTGATTTTTTGTATTTTATTTATATATTTGTCTATGTAGTGGAAAGAGTTAGTGGGGATTTAATTTATATATATATGTAAGACAAATATTAAACATAATTTTCTTGTTTTGAATTTTGTTGCGTTGCGAGCATCAGCTGTTTGTTATTTTTAGAAAGATTTTCAGCTGTTGGTAATTTAGCATTTTTTGTTTGTTGTCAGAAAAGTTGAAATATGATTGTTACATGAAACATTGATTTATTAAAAATAATAGATAACATTGAGTGAACGCTGTTGCGACTCAATAACATAAAATAAAATACTATTATATATATATATATATATATATATATTCTTCTTTAAGTGTATTAAATTGTAAATTATATATATATATAATTTATTTAAGGTTATTCTTGTATTTGAAAAACCTTAGTTGTATCTGATTACTATACAAGAAAACAAATTATATAAATATATATATGAAGTTAATATATTACTATTTTTGAGTAATTTTATCCACCGTTAAGTGCAATAATTTTACCTTGAGTGATGAGGCACCTTTCGGTCTTTGACCATTGTCGAATCACTCTTCGACAATGGTCAAAGACCGAAAGGTGCCTCATCACTCAAGGTAAAATTATTGCACTTAACGGTGGATAAAATTACTCAAAAATAGTAATATATTAACTTCATAAAGTCAGTGCAACGGAAAAGCAATGGATAATATTAAATATCAAATATATATATATATATATATATATATATATATATATATATATATCGCAATATGTACTCTTGTTGTATTAATAAAGAACTAAGTCAAAATATAAATACAAGAATTATAATTCAATTTACAATTCAAAGCTTTTCGTAGGCTAACAGTACCACAGTACCAACATCATGTTGTAAATTCAATTATAATTCTTGTATTTGTATTTTGACTTAATTCTTTATATATGTATATATATATATATATATATATATATATATA
>JBAIZL010000002.1:71015203-71025203 GCA_036971475.1 Prosapia bicincta | reverse complement strand
TGGGACCGGATCCTGTCCGGATCAACGAAAGTCCGGATTAGACGGAAAAAGCCAAACAAATGCATACAATATGTGTTTTAGGTGGGGAAACATATTGAAATTGTAGTTTTAGTGAAATTGAGGCCTAAATATAGCTGTACAGTACAGTATTTCATAGCTTATTTAGCAAACATCCTGTAATTGTAACAGAAAAAGTATGACATGAATAAATATCAACGCATCTTTCTCGTTGAATAAATGTATTCACATAAAGTTATTTACACTATACTGTATAAACGCACAAAAAACTCAAACAAAAATGAAACCGAAACAAAAATAAACTTTAAAAAACTTAGTGAAAAAAGTCCGTAATGTTCTTTTGTTTTAACTATGAATGACGTCGTTTCACGGTACGATCTCGTAGGCGTTTCAAGGTCAGTAGCTCCGCAGTTGACGTATCAGTTTGTTTCTCAAAGTAGGTAATCAACCCCTCCAGCATTGCAGCCGCCCCATCATGAGTTGGGCTGACCGGTTCGTCTGTGTAGTCTTCCTCTTCCGAGCTGACATTTTCTGCGTTTGCAGTGCACACCGTGACGATTGAGCACTTGATAACCAATGCCATTATCACTAATAATCTACTCGGAAATATCAGTGTCTTTCAACTCGGCCCAACCCTCCAATTGTTGAAAAATTTGAACAAATTCCGCGTCGTCATTAGTAGGTTGACTGTCGGTTTTTTCACTTTCCTGCGGCATTTCAGGCCACAATTTTTTCCAGCTCTTTTGGAGTGTAGACGGTTGAATTTCCTCCCACGATTCTGCATCCATATAAATGACTTATAAATGCCAAATAAAGTCACTTTTTTAAGAATTAGCTGGATCTGCTTCTTGTTGTTACAAAAGCGATAAAATTAACTTTTTCCCATATCGCCGTTTTATCGCCTCTATCACGCCCTGGTCCATCGGCTGAATGAGAGTCGTGACGTTAGGAGGGAGAAATTTAACAAAAATATCACCATGACGCAATTCTTCATTTGGGTGGCATGAGGCATTATCAATTAGTAAAACCCCTTTTCGAGGGAGTTTTTTTCTCTTTTAAAAAATTTTCTGTTGTTGGAACAAAGTTTTCAAAAAACTTCAGTCCTTAAAAATTTGACTGTTCATCCACGCTGATTTTTGGAACTTGTATTGGGCCGGTAGAACACTTAAATTTACATTTTTAAAAACCCTAGACTTTGCGGATTTTCCTATCACCAAAAGTGAAAATTTTAGATTGCCAGAAGCATTACTCCAGGGCAGCAAAGTCATACGTTCTTTCTTAACTTTATGGTCTTTTGCTACTGAATCTAATTTGGAAGCTAAAGTTTTTTTTGGGAACATTTTATAATTTAATCCGGTTTGGTCAACGTTGAACACCTGACAAGGTTGTAAGTTTTCATCTCTGAGAAACTTGCCAAATTTGTCTTTGAATTTTTCACTGGCATCACAGTCACCTGACAAAATTTCACCACTTATTCCGAATAGACGGATGCCGTGTCGTTCCTTCCACCGTGACAGCCAACCCACACTGGCAGTAAAATTAGGGCCTCGTTTTAACTTTTCATTCAGTTTCAGCGCGATCGTTTGCAAATTACACCCGATAATGGAACACCCTGTTCCCGTTGGCAAAACCAAACATACAAAGCATCATCTAAGGTTTGGGTTTTTGGTTTTTTTAAAGTGCTTCTGCCGCCTAAACATTGTTGTTTCTCCAATCGGAAACAGTTTGTTTTCCCACGCCTAACTCTTTTGCAATTTTAGTAAGCGATTCACCTCCATCAATACGAAATAAAGCTTGGAGTTTTTATTCCATTGTCACTGTCACTGACTTACGTTTAGTCGCCATTTTCACTGATCATTGAACGAGACGTAAATAAAACACACAGATCAATATCGCACTAGATTTAAATGACAACTGAGCAGAAATCTTGCGAGAAGCAGTAAAGGTGGCATCCGTCCGACAACACAACTGACCTGACGCAGACGGATAGACTGTCTATCCGTTTAGTCAGCGGTCCTTTAAATTTCGTTTATCGCAAGATGTCTCTGATGTCACGTGCGTTGTAGTGTTGGGAGATCTAATGTGAATATATTTTTTCAAAGACGTTTTTCCTACTTTAATAGGCAAAAGAAACAAATAATATGGTAAATTCATATTTTAATAAATAAATTATATTATATGTCTATTAGAGTAGAAAAACCCCTTTGAAAAAAAAACAAATATATACGTATAAAAATAAATATTTTTGTGGACGGCAGACTGATTGTGCACTGTAAAATACTATAACTAAACAAAAGTTTGGGCCGTCCGGATTAGCCGGACGTCCGGATCATCGGAGACCGGATTAGCGAGACTGCACTGTACTTGAATATGCTGCCCCAATCTGGACCCCGGTATCCACAACTTCCAAAACTGAAATTGGATTCAATTCAACATCGAGCATCAAAAATTATTATTGGTGCAGTCTCCTCAACCAACAACGGAAAAGCTGAAAGGGAATGTGGTCTTCCTCCTCTAGAAAGCAGGCGCAATCTTGCCACCATTAAGTTCACCAACAGACTACGCTGTCACAAGGAAGATCATATCTCCACCAGAGTGTTTAATGAATGGAAAGACACGGAAAGGCTTAAAAGACCATCAACGCTCCAACTTGATAGAGCTATTAGAAGAAAAATAAAGTTGGAGCATTCCACGTTGGACTTTCTGCAGGAGCCTCTTTTTCCCAGAGGGGCACCAAAGGAAATGAAAATTAATTTGAATCTCTCACACCCAACCTCGAAGAAGGAAGGCCACAGATTCTTAGACAAGGGGGTCTTAATACGATTGAGAGCCTCAATCTCAGGGGAACTTAGCAATTGCCTATACGGACGGCTCATCTGACAGATCTCTCAACAAGGGAGGTGCTGGTGTTCTTTTCCTTCTTCCAAATGGAGACAAATATATGCATAAAATCAACACAGGGTTGATCGCTTCAAACTTTACCAGTGAACTTCTTGCAATTAATGAGGCACTTACTTTGTATCTGTCCAGTCCGGAATTTCTGTCGACGGAAGGATTAGTTATCTTTTCTGACTCAAAAGCTGCCTTAGAAGGAATAAAAAATGGAGAAACTAACATCACCTCTGCCATCAACATCCTACTGGAAAGTTTGCACTGCAATGGGAAATCCTGCTTGCTGCAATGGATACCTGCACATGTGAATATTGAGGGAAACGAGTGTGCGGATTCGTTGGCCAAAGAAGGCAGAAACTACTACTACTGCCCTACCATAACGCTTGCAGACGCAAATGCAGTTACAAAGTACAGACTTCTGCCCCATTCCTTCAGAAAACCCTTTATTGTCGATTTTGATGGTCCCAGAATCCTTACGTCAACAATTGCAAGACTTAGGACAAACCATTTTAAAGGAATGAAGATTCTTCCACACAAGACCAGAACATATATCTCCTGCAAGAACTGTTCCGATGCCCACCTCACGCCAGACCACATTCTCGAGTGCACAGCCCTTGTTCCACATATCTTGCGACTTGGAATGGTGCCATTGGCTTTGTAACTTCAAGAGGTCCTCTACAGTGTGGATGCCTTGAGGCTAGCGGACGCAGTTTTAAAGACCCACGATGCTATCTAAAAGTCCATGGACACGAAAAAAAAGGCCTTTCAAAACAAATATCTTTTAACATGTTTTCTTCAGCCTTTCAATCGAACAGAGCAATAGAACTGAATTACCTTATTGAAAAAAAACTTTAGAACAGGAAACGTAATAACGTACACTCACACCTTCTGTAGTACATACTTGAAATCTAAATAAACTCATTTGCCGTAGAGGTAGAGGTAATAAAGTTTGAAGTTACACTGTAGAGAAAAATAGAAAGAACATTTAATTTTAAAAAAATTATTTGATTTACAAAAGAAACAAATCAAACATTCAAAGTAATAAGTGTAAGAGTGATTTATATATATACGTTTTAGAACTAACCGTATTTAAATCCAATATTCCAGCATTAAATTGCGCAAGCACTAATACTTTAGTAGAATAGGAAAACTTTTTAAATTATGTTTTTCCGCATCTTAATATTTTATTAACTCTTTATTAATGTTCTGGAAAACATTTTTTCTGAGAACTGGTCGTTAAAATCTCGAAGTTGGACATTATTGCCTACGGTACACCAGTGGACCGAAGTGAAATCCTCAATCTGTACAGCTCTACTTAAACATTGTGTTATCGTGAATAACGGATTACCTAATGAAATATAATATTAGCATTATGTTTACACGAAACTTAAAGAGTAACCAAATCTTATAATCGTCAGCAAAATCCTAACGCTTGACCTAGTTAAATCTACCTTTTCAATTTAGTTCAAAAGTAGGTGAATTATTAATTATTTGTAAAGAGAGTAATTAAGGTCTAGGCTACTCTAATATCTCGATAAACTTATACAATCTCGGAAACAGCTTTCTTCTCCGACTTGAGCAGAATTACTCTGAAACTATTTGCAATATAAACGTTAATGTAGAAAAATATTCACAAGCTTGTCCATAGCAGGTCTGACGTATATATTAACTAGGGCGAACGCTTTGGGAGATGTGTCCCTTGTTAACTCGAGTCATAACTCTGTGGGTTTTTATAGGCAGAATAAAGTTAGCAAAATAACCTTGGGAAGTTTTATGTAATAATTTAAGGGCAATTATGGGAACTGTAGTTTGATTTAAAGCAGAATAGGAACGGCGGGGTAGGGATGCGGTGTTGTCAGTTTGAACGCTTTGACCGCCCAACCTACCACTTCCAGCGGCTATAACCGTAGAATTGACAACAAGGCTCATCGACCCGGAAAGATCAGGATTTCCCATTCGCCAAGCCCCCGCCCTCTACGGCCGATTTCACTTTCGTAAAGTCCTACTCTGTTTTAAATCAAACTTTAATGCGATAGAACTTTACAACAATTGGCTCGTGAGTAGGTGTAAACGGTGGAATGTTTAAATACAGTGTGGAGGGAAAATAGTATTTGCACAGCATAAACCTGCCCTAGTATATTGGTAGTATATTAGGCTCCAAAGGTTGCATATGTCATTGCAAGTGCAAGGTTGCATACCTACTCCCTATCGGCGCCATATAGAAGCGTATACTCTAAATAGGTCCAGACTTAGTAACGATGAAGCTGTCCCAGTGTGCTTCTCTATCTATCTCCTAGTTGGAGAATTACGCAAGACATAAAACAAAAAAAAAGACTTTAACCCACGATTTATAAAACGCCACCAAACCTACTTTCGGAACATTTTGGAATATATTTTACATACATTTCCACAAATGTATTTAAATTTGTTTTGTGTTTCCTCACCGTAGTAAACACCTTTAAAATTTTATATTTAAATATATTCCAAAAGCAATGTAAGATGTGAATATATGCGGGCACTTTAGCCAGCCACGAGATAATGCGTGATCGACAAGAAGCTGATAGATCTCGTCTCGTGCTGTATGTTGTTTACGTTTCGGGCTACTTCCTGTGGAAATTTACTGCATGGTTTGAAGCCGTTAGCCAGCCTACTGGCTATCTCACTCCTTTCGGAAATCGTAGTTAGTACAATTCTATGCCACCTTTCCAATCCTATTGTGATAAGACAATCAATGACAATTTCGGACAAATCAACAACATCTATCTTCGAGCTAAATCTATTAGTAGGCTATTATGAGGCTTAACTATGTTTGTATACAGGTATTATTAACATAATCCATCGGCATGAGCTCCTACTTCAATATTGTATTGCCATGTTTCTCCCAGGAACATGTTTTAGTATTTTAATCGTCTAAAAAGGGGGGAAAATTATTACAACGGACTTAAACTCGTACCTAATTTTTCAATTCCTTCTATTTTCTCAAACTCTTTTTATAAAGGCCTATAACTTGCACAAATTTTCAATCATTAAATACTTTTTTATTAATCCAATCACGTTCAAATACATTTTATTTAACATCTAGTGAATGACAGTTGATGTTCACACATTTTTTCAAATATTTATTGAATAATTAAATCACAAAAATTTGGGGGGTCTAGGTCAGTTTCGAACTGAATATCTTTATGTTCAAAGTTTAGCGCTTGTGGCTCTGAGCCAACTTTTCCATAGCTAAAATTTTATATCTCAAAAAAGTATTTTTTTTTTTTTTGCTCCCATCTAGTTGTCAGCACCTCTATTTTAAACCATAAATTGTTTCCATGGTTACCACACAATATCATAAATAATGCTCAAGGATTAATAATGAACGGTACGAATAAAATAAATAAACAAACTGAATTTACGGTCTCCAAACTTTGCTTCACAAACGGACAAGCGACAAAAAACAAGAAAGCGTATAAATAGTAATAAACAAATTTATAGTAAAAACCATAAATAAAAAGGAAAATGAAAAATTGCAAGGTAATTCGATTCCTATTTTGCCACTTGATATTGCTATTCTGATAAGTATATAAATGTTTATATTAATTGTAATCTCTATACATAAAAATGAATGTATATATGTGCCGTATGTATGTATGTATGTATGTATGTGTGTAAGCGCCTTACGCATTATGAAACCACTGATTCGATCGCCATGAAACTTGGGAAGGTTTCTGACATAGTAAGTCTCAAGAACTTACCCGGGGAAGGCACAGGGGGTACGTGACACCCCAAGCCAAATGATTTTAGCAGAAAAACATTAACCTATATACATTAAAATGAATGTTTGTATGTATGTTTGTATGTATGTATGTATGCGCCTTACGCTTTACTAAACCACTGTATATGGAATTTGTATAATGTAAGTGTTATTTTAAAAAATATGTGTAAAGTTCTTATTCAAAATTAAAGTAAAATATTTACTTTATATTTGTGTTACACGGTTTAAAAACTAAACTATTGAAAGAAGAGTATCATAAATGAAACAGTTTTCACAATTACAATTTCGTGAATATTGCCTGGTACATCGAACATCACAGTCATCTAGAAAGAAATACATCACATATTTAGTAGTCATTTTTTCGTCTCTCCCTCTCTCTCCCCTCCCTACCTCCCTTCCTCCCTAATGGTGCTACGTAGAGGCCGCCGAGAATATGAGGACGCGGTCTATGTGTCTCGAAGTATCTTGGTAAAATAGTTTGCTAAAGATCGTCGCCCCTTTCGCTAAGGAGGCATACCAACCCTAACAAGGTTTCATTAAATTTTAAAAAAAATAACTATAATAGACTGCAGTTAATCGGCTTTTGATGAACCTATAATAAAATGGGTCCGCGTGAAAACGTTAAGTCACAACCCACCAGAGTATACTGCGAGTGCGATCATCGAACGTTCGGTCCAAAATAAATAGCCTCATGGTCAGTGACACGGATTTGCTATTCTTAAGACAACAATTCATCGGTATTTAGGGACACAAGTAACGCCATTTGTCTGGCATTCTCTCCTACGCAGAAAGAATGATATAATGCAGGTTATATAAGGCCAGATCTATAAATGAAGGGCTTATTCAAAGATCATAAAAACAGTTGCAAAATTGTAGTTTGATATAAAAATTAAATGGGGTTGTAATATCAAATTTTATATATTCTAAGCATTTACTACTTAAAGTATAAGTGTGAACAAATATGATAATTCAAGGTAGATGTGACCGAGGCCCCGTCGAATTATTGAAAACTCGGATTACACGGAAATATGTTCTTGTGATATACACCAAATAGGTGTTTTAATGAACCCTAATACAGTAGTACAATTAAGAATGTGTGAAATCAGTTTATAGAACTTTATATGGACATTTTTTGGAAGCCCAACTCATTTTCTTTGCATACCGTATATTAATATAAACATATCTTGGAAGCCCGACTCATTTTCTTTGCGTATCGTATTGATATAAACATTTATTGAAAGCCCGCCTCATTTCCTTTGCTTACCGTGTGCCACTCCACTAATGTGTGTGTGTGTGTATATATATATATATATATATATATATATATATATATATATATATATATATATATAGAACTAATATCTAGAGAGAGAGAGAGAGAGAGAGGAGGGAAGGAGGTAGAGGGAAAGAGAGGGTTTCGCAGTAAACAAATTATTTATGGAGAGAAAGGGATTTTTTTAATTCGTTTTCTTAATCCATAAAGAGGAATTACCAATTTTTGACAGCTTTTTCATACGTATTACGTCTACGAAAAAGATCTCCCAAAGTGTTACAAATCTAACTATGCAAGCCTTAAAACAGAACTTTTGGTACTTCACAGCCCATCGCAAATACGTTCACAGTTACTTTCATTGTGAATTCACTTGGTTAACTAAATTAAGCCAGTTATTTGGTGTACTCTGTTTACACCTCCCTTCTTGAAAGTTGTAGCCCCTCCGTACCCCCAAACGGTCTATCAGCTAAGCGTTATTACAGGTAAACTCCCTCCCTGTCCACGGGGTTCTGTCGTCCCAATATCAGATAATCATTATTTCTTCACCTTACCCCTACCTCAAGCCTACTCACCTACAATTTATACATTCCACAAATGATGCAATGCTATACCCCCTCCCCGTATCATGTACCAAGAGTTTAATGTCCCTACCTCGACCCTACCTGTAATCACAATCATTTCCTATGCAACAATAGCCATACTGGCCGATTCCTTTAAACCCAGAAAAATACAATAAAAATAAACAAATCCTTGAAAGAAACCAATGATGGAAATACTTTTAAATATTTGTAGAAGTTCTTTATACAATCTTCGCAAAAAACAGATTTCGGATTGGAAATATGGCACTGTGGGCTAACCGATAAGAATTAAGGAGGAGAGATCCTTTGCTAACAATAACTTTGAGACGTCAGATTTTGCATACAAAAAAAGCATTTCATATTTAAGTATGTTTCATACTGTGTGTGTGTGTGTGTGTGTGTGTGTGTGTGTGTGTGTGTGTGTGTGTGTGTGTGTGTGTGTGTGTGTGTGTGTGTGTGTGTGTGTGTGTGTGTGTGTGTGTGTGTGTGTGTGTGTGTTGTGTGTGTGTGTGTGTGTGTGTGTGTGTGTGTGTGTGTGTGTGTGTGTGTGTGTGTTGTTGTGTGTGTGTGTGTGTGTGTGTGTGTGTGTGTGTGTGTGTGTGTGTGTGTGTGTGTGTGTGTGTGTGTGTGTGTGTGTGTGTGTGTGTGTGTGTGTGTGTGTGTGTGTGTGTGTGTGTGTGTGTGTGTGTGTGTGTGTGTGTGTGTGTGTGTGTGTGTGTGTGTGTGTGTGTGTGTGTGTGTGTGTGTGTGTGTGTGTGTGTGTGTGTGTGTGTGTGTGTGTGTGTGTGTGTGTGTGTGTGTGTGTGTGTGTGTGTGTGTGTGTGTGTGTGTGTGTGTGTGTGTGTGTGTGTGTGTGTGTGTGTGTGTGTGTGTGTGTGTGTGTGTGTGTGTGTGTGTGTGTGTGTGTGTGTGTGTGTGTGTGTGTGTGTGTGTGTGTGTGTGTGTGTGTGTGTGTGTGTGTGTGTGTGTGTGTGTGTGTGTGTGTGTGTGTGTGTGTGTGTGTGTGTGTGTGTGTGTGTGTGTGTGTGTGTGTGTGTGTGTGTGTGTGTGTGTGTGTGTGTGTGTGTGTGTGTGTGTGTGTGTGTGTGTGTGTGTGTGTGTGTGTGTGTGTGTGTGTGTGTGTGTGTGTGTGTGTGTGTGTGTGTGTGTGTGTGTGTGTGTGTGTGTGTGTGTGTGTGTGTGTGTGTGTGTGTGTGTGTGTGTGTGTGTGTGTGTTGTGTGTGTGTGTGTGTGTGTGTGTGTGTGTGTGTGTGTGTTGTGTGTGTGTGTGTGTGTGTGTGTGTGTGTGTGTGTGTGTGTGTGTGTGTGTGTGTGTGTGTGTGTGTGTGTGTGTGTGTGTGTGTGTGTGTGTGTGTGTGTGTGTGTGTGTGTGTGTGTGTGTGTGTGTGTGTGTGTGTGTGTGTGTGTGTGTGTGTGTGTGTGTGTGTGTTGTGTTGTGTGTGTGTGTGTGTGTGTGTGTGTGTGTGTGTGTGTGTGTGT
>JBAIZL010000002.1:70980203-71010203 GCA_036971475.1 Prosapia bicincta | reverse complement strand
GACAAAAATATATCAATTTTTTTGTATTTTGTATTGGTAATCATCTGACTTCTTAACACGTTTTTATCAACTCGTCTCATTATTCGTCGTCAGGTACAAATTCAAACAAACTTCTCGATGAGGTAGAAACTTGATATTTTAAACACAACTCAGTACTGTGGGACAATTCAATAATATTTGGTTACTTATAACTTAGGCGAAGCCGTATACTTTAAATTGAAATGATACTAAAAATAACTTAACCTAGATATACTCGTACCAAGTGATATAACCCTATACAGATTCTCAATCCCATACAGACTGGCCTAAACGTTTGTACATTATAATAAACATGAAAATATTAGTGAAATTCAAAACAAATAACGTGGGGTGATAAATTATCGTTAAATTTGTCTTTAGCGTTTAAGATAAAACTGCTAAATAAACTGTTATTTATCAATACATTCTTTGTGCTTCATGAAGAAGGCCGTCTAGTAGGGACGTGGGAGAGATTTGATAATTATAGCTGTCCCAGATTGGCAGAACCATTTAGTCCTACAATGTATACCAGTGACAGAAAGTAAAACCCTATGTGTGGTTCTACTTTCCATGGCTGCAAGTTTAGAAACGACTATTCTTTGCATGATTGCCTAACCTCACATGAGCCTATCTCCCATACAGCTGTCAGAGAATCCGGGCATATCGTCCCGCCATCCGATAGCATGCCTTAGCGTAAACAAACGTCGGCGCGCTCCTTTCACTTTATAATCACGTGAGTTGCGATTTGCCGCGAATAAGTTGATGCTCCTATCTGACGCGTGATGCTTAATGAGCGTAAACTCGTGAAGCGGACAATAAAACTGCAATCGCGAGTGGTAAAGCAAAGGTCACGCAGGATATTCTCTGTAAAAGTGAAATCTGAAGGTAATTGTGGCGCGGCGTCTAGGCTATGCTAAGCCGGAACGCCATACGTGTACAGGCCGCACTTAGCTTCACTTGACGAATAATCACGAAATAAGTCAAATGCCTAAAGTCTGTACATTTTACGATACAAAGCCTCAGGAACTAATAATTAAAAAAATAAAAACTGATTTTATTCTTTTCCAGGATAGGTTTGTCGCGGTTCGTACCGATTACCTTAACGTACTAGCAAACACTTCATTGCCTTTAAGTCTGTTAAAGTCCTTCCTAGTCGAGGTTTTGAATTTTTCACATTTAATAGGTCTTATAGAACTATGAAAAAAAATTTGAATCCTCAATTCCGACACTTTTTTCTAATAACTAATTCTTTTTAGTTTTAACAGTTGAGTGTCTATAAACTCGTTTAAGAAGTAAAACTGAAAATAAACATAAAACTGGAATACAGACATACAGAAATAAATACTCGCACGTAAAAAACCAAATCCAATCATTGATACAAACATTTGCAAAATAAATCACATTTAAACAAAAAGATCATAAGAGGTTTAAAATATTTAATGTAATATAAACTGTAAAGTTATAAATTACATGAATTATAATAATATTTTTAGGAAATATGTAAAAGCACGTGATATTTAGTGACCCAAGGGTTTCGATGGCGTGCGGGGAAATCGAAGGCTCAAGAGGTATCTAAGGTCCTCGCGCCCCAAGAGATAGCTAGGATAGCCTACGTTTTGTAGGCCTATGGGATCTATAAGAGTCTATGAGGCTTATAGGGACATCAGGAGTACGACACGTGACTAGAAACATCGGGGTACGAAGACATCCCTATGCCTAGTGAGAGCCTCTTTACTCTTCGGGAGTTTAAGAAGTGCCTAGGCCCACAGGAAGTGTTTCTCTGGGCTCTTTAGGTTTCGTGGGGTAAAGGGGGTTCCTAGAAGAATTCAGGGTACCTAGCTGTTGCGTGGTTCAAACGTACTTCCTAACTTCAATAGTAGTTTATGAATGGAAATTATTTATTCCTGGTAAAAAAAAATTAAAAACCATATTCTGAACTACCCTTGTAATGGAGCTGGAAGTAAAATTTTATTCACTAATGACTTCATATTATTTTAATATTTTGTTTTCATGTCTGATGGTGATTTCATAAACATAGGCATGAATAGAATTTTTTAAATGTAATTTGACAATTATAAATTTGTTTCTTAAAATTTTCTTACAGTATGAGGACGTTTCTTTCAGTTACTTTCATTATTATACTTTCTTGATTAATTATTGTTGAAAATTTTTATATTGTGTAAGTTGTTTGTTTTTCAGTTTTACAATATTCGTATGTGTGCAAACATTTCAAAAATTATAATTTAGGCCCAGCAAAATTTCTTTCGAAACGTTCAAACATTTCTGTAATAAAATAGGCCTGCCTACAGATGTAAATCCTGTTTGAAAGTGAGCACAAGCAACAGCTATTTAGGCCAAACAGAGTCGTTAATCAGAATGTTATCTTTCCAATAATCCACGTGTTTTTGGCCTTCCTGTTATCGTTCATACACGAGTGGCGCTGCCGATAACAGGACTAAGGTAACATCTGCTGGCTCTCACACTTCTGCCACAATGTAACATTGACGTTTGGAAAACAAAACTCAGCACAAAATGGGATTTTTCAATATATATATATATATATATATATATATATATATATGTATGTATATATATATTGTAATCCATGGATCAATTTTTTTCTTTTTTTATATATATATACACAATTAAACGACGCTTTCATAAATAAGAATTTTTGTTTTCTTCATACATTGGAGCTTTTCGCTGTATGGCAGTATCACATCATCAAAATTTTCTAAGTACCTTATAGTTCTATGACTACATCTGGACTCCAGATGTAAAACAACAAAAATTCTTGTTTATGAAAGTGTCGTTTAGTTGTATATATATATATATATATATATATATATATATATATATATATATATATATATAAAGAAAAGAAATGTATCCAAGGATTAAAATATATATATATATATATATTGATTTTTTAGATATGGTGATATGTTTTCTTGTAATAAAGTTAATAAATTTAAAACATTTCAAAATCAAGAATACTTTTAATGCACTCTTTTAAAGCTTTTCGTCTATAAAACAGTACCAGCATCTTCAGGAAAAGAGCATCTTCAGGTTAGATAATTATTTTCCTGAAGATGCTAGTACTGTTTTATAGACGAAAAGCTTTAAAAGAATAATATGTGCATTAAAAGTATTCTTGATTTTGAAATGTTTTTAATTTATTAATTAATTATATATATATATATATATATATATATATATATATATATATATAATTGGGGCAGAAGTGTCAAACAACAAACATTTTTGTTTATGAATGTGCCATTTAATTGTTTATATATATACATATATAATTGGGGCAGAAGTGTCAAACAACAAACATTATTGTTTATGAATGTGCCATTTAATTGTTTATATATATATATATACACACACACACACACACACAATACATGTTTTCTTGTATAGTAATAAAAGCAACTCAGGTTATTCAAATACAAGAAATTTTTATTCAAAAGTTTTCGTTGATAAACAATACCAACATCAGTAGCAATGCAATATTGTAGTATTATTCATTCTTGATATGTTGGTACTGTTTATCAACGAAAAGCGTTTGAGAGAGAGAGAGAGAGAGAGAGAGAGAGAGAGAGAGAGAGAGAGAGAGTAAGAGAGAGAGAGAGAGAGAGAGAGAGAGAGACAGACAGATAGAGAGAGAGAGAGAGAGAGAGGTTTTAAAAATGCAAAGTGACAAAAACAAGGCGAGCAAAGTACATGCCATTTTAGTTTTTTTTTGTTTTTGTGCAGTTGCTCCAAATTCATACATAATGTATGTTTACAGTTTCAACAATAAATATAGCAAATTTCGTTTATTTTTGACGTATACAAAGGTTATACGTGTTCTGGTGCTCTCGGCTGTTTCATGTTGTACAAAAAATGGATCTAAGAATTCGCATCAAATCTTGCAACAAAACAAATAATAAGGTCACGTTGCTCTCTCTTAATCAATCCACCTAAAATATATCATTACCCATAAAACATCGGTGCAATGATTCAAATGTTCCCAGTTATTTAAAATGTTTTCAAAACGTTCAGACCTCGATACTGAAGTTTATTAAAAATATAATGGCGTTTTTCAATACTTTTTCCATCTTAGTGCAAAGAAATATTTTCTAAATGAGTATTTCGTTTGCTGTTGCTATCATTTTTCTGTTGAATTACCAACATTTTGACGGACACCTGCATTGGTTTCTGTCATACTTACGGTAACCAAGGATTGCTAACATAACAATGACGACTTCCATATGTAAATCCTGTAACGGCTTGAAGGCCACCCGGGGTATACAGATACGTTCGGAAATAAGAGGGCCTCCTTGAATACATACGTCCGCAATTAAAGAGACTGAATTGTGTAATAACATCAGACGACCTTGAAATATACTCGAACTACTTCCTAGTTAAGCTGTAATGAATAGTTGGTATATCCTCAGCTTCGTATTATCATAGACAAATAAACATTACTCCACTCAATAAATCTTTTCTAACGCCTCAATATAGTAAGGCCTAAATAAGAACAGATTTGTGGTTTTTTATTCAAAAAATTTTTATACAAAGAAATACATATTTAAAAAGAATAAGAAAAAATATAATTTTATTTAGATACAAAAAATTACTTATTTTAATAGGGAGGCTGCTTCCGCTTCTCTGCGTCGTTGCCGTCGCCATGCCCGCTGCTTATTACGCCACCGGCGTTTAGCCCTGAGCTCCTTTTCCTCCTCGTTCATCATGAGGTCTTCGTACAAGTCGATGTGTCCCACTGCAAAGTCTTTGTCCGGGATGCAGACTCCCGGAGCTAGGACGAGCTCGGTTATTTCTTTAAACGATGTAGCGAGCTCGTCGCGTGGGATCAGCTCAGTACACGTGTAGTCGGCTTCTTCGGAGTCCCAGAAGAAGTACTTCTTCTTCAACTCCTCGACACGTGCCGGCTTGGTCTTCAGCCGACGGCGGCGACGCCACACTCTCTCCCAGCCGGTAGCCACAGCAGCGGGCTCCTCCCTGTACTCCGTGTTGCGGTACTTCCTCTTACGAGGGGGAGCAGCCTTCTTTGATACCGCAACAGTATCCGGCGGCGACGACGACGACGACGCAGCCTCTCTGCTGTCCGCAGGTGTTGGCGGCAGCACCTCGGGGGAGACTGAAGGTCCCCCGAGGACCTGGCGATCGCTTCTCGGTGCGGGCGTCTGCTTCTGCCTCTTCTGTCGGCGGGGCCGGGACTCGTGCTTCGGACAGCCGCCGTACCGCTTGGACGCATGTCCAACGGTCCCGCAGTCCTTGCACTGGCCGCTCCGAGTCGTCACCCTTGATGTCCTGACGGTGACGACGCATCGGAAACCGCTGCGAAGGCTCTCCTGCAGTTCGCCAAAGAGAAGCCATCAGGTACAACCATCAGGTAGCCACGGCGTTAGTAATACTACATTAATCCTTTCTAATCATTTCATATATATTTTTGTAATTGGTAATGCGTACATATAGTAACTAATCAAGTCGGTTCAACAAAACACAAAAATAAATAATTATATGCAATTGCGGACCCGTAATTATAAAAACACTTACTGGTCTTAACCAGTATACATCTAATTGCAATAATAAAGCTATTATGAGCATCATTAGCTCTTACGAGTTCTCCCGTTAAACTGGTCTCTTCGCGCTCATTGATTCTGACCATCTTTAGGCTACGACATTACACAACCAATGACTTCTAAACGTAGCTATTTCTATTTAAACAATAAGGCTCCGCTAAATCCGAATTGATATACGTGCATAAAATCCTCTGCAAACTAAATGACAAAGTTTTGCGTTTATGTATCAAAAAAGGATTCTGAAGACTTCTGTGAAAGACGCAGGCCTACTGGTTTCTGACGAAAACTAGAATTTGTCTCCAACTATAAGACAGTCTTAAATGCAAACCAAATTAAGACCACATAAAATATAAATAAATATAAAGTATAAATATGTGTGTGTGTGTGTGTGTGTGTGTGTGTGCGCGCGCGCGCGCGTGCGCGCTGATACGTATTCCTTCACGATTGAAAAAATATGATGAATAGTTACTATCCGGAGTACATCCGTTCATTTTGCAGTGCTAAAAATAGCAGTTTCTCTAGAATCTCATCTATCATTGACGAGGTGAATCCAACTACACTTGAATAGCGAACTCAACTGTTCGCTCAACGGTTGGCTCTTCAATTGTTGTTGGGTTCACCTCGTCAATGCTAGATGGGATTCTAGCAAAACATTGGAACTGCGATTTCATACACTGTAGAATGAACGGATATACTCCAGATAGTAACTATTCATGCTTATATATATATATATATATATATTTATATATATATATATATACACACACAAACATTAAACGTAAAGTATAACTATCATGTAAAAACTTTATGGGTCTCTTTACTCTAGACTTTATTTTGTTTATTACTACGCCTAATTTTGATTTAAAATTTACCTTATTAGGTTTAAAAAACACTTATAATTTCATTTGGTTCCCCTTTCACAGAATATCGGGTACTGAAGCTCAGTAAATCACGAAACTCGTTTCACTAATATTACCATTACATGTAAACTTAAACGCATTTCAAAATAATTTAAAACGCTAAAGATAGATTATTTTTTACAATTATTCATTGTTGTTGTCTCGCTGCCAAAGATAGTATTGCTTTTATAACTCTGAGCTCGTGCACAGTGTATATCTTCCTGCTAAGGCGTGTCCTAAGGTCGTATTGTACCGTTACCAGATCTATGATCCTTGTCAGTTACTTCCTGCTTGCAATGACTGGACACAAGTACTAAAGGTTTCTGTAAAGCTTATATTAAACTATCCCACCCCAATTACTGAACCACTCCGTCCCTCAGTTGGTGGCCGTCTTAGAACTCCGAGCGTTATAACCGACGTTTCTAGCACATTTTCTATTGTATTTACTTACATAAAATCGTTAGAATGTATATCGACTAATCGATCTTAATAAGTACCGCTTCGAAAGGATAAGGACCAGGAACACAGGCATGATTAAAGTAAGGACATAACACCCCCTGGTTAAGGATATAATGGTAGGTAGAATAGAGTTGGGATATAAGCTTTAATAAGTCTAGAAAATGGAGGTACAAATTGTCGTGAGGCAGGGTCTAGACCTGAGAATAGAGAGTATTTACACGCTGCTCTCACTAGGAACTCGGATGAATGGTTATGTGTGTTAGCATGGATGTGGTTAAGATTTAAGTAATGACATAACACCCCCTGGTTACGGATATAATGGTAGGTAGAATAGAGTTGGGATATAAGCTTTAATAAGTCTAGAAAATTGGAGGTACAAATTGTCGTGAGGCAGGTCTAGACCTGAGAATAGAGAGAGTTTACACGCTGCTCTCACTAGGAACTCGGATGAAGTGGTTATGTGTGTTAGCATGGATGTGGTTAAGGTTTAAGTAATGACACAACACCCCCTGGTTACGGATATAATGGTAGGTAGAATAGAGTTGGGATATAAGCTTTAATAAGTCTAGAAAATTGGAGGTACAAATTGTCGTGAGGCAGGTCTAGACCTGAGAATAGAGAGAGTTTACACGCTGCTCTCACTAGGAACTCGGATGAAGTGGTTATGTGTGTTAGCATGGATGTGGTGAAGGTTTAAGTAATGACACAACACCCCCTGGTTACGGATATAATGGTAGGTAGAATAGAGTTGGGATATAAGCTTTAATAAGTCTAGAAAATGGAGGTACAAATTGGCGTGAGGCAGGGACCTGGGACTAGAGAGAGTTTACACGCTGCTCTCACTAGGAACTCGGATGAATGGTTATGTGTGTTAGCATGGATGTGGTTAAGATTTAGGTAATGACATAACACCCCCTGGTTACGGATATAATGGTAGGTAGAATAGAGTTGGGATATAAGCTATAATAAGTCTACAAAATTGGAGGTACAAATTGTCGTGAGGATGGTCTAGACCTGAGAATAGAGAGAGTTTACACGCTGCTCTCACTAGGAACTCGAATGAAGTGGTTATGTGTGTTAGCATGGATGTGGTGAAGGTTTAAGTAATGACACAACACCCCCTGGTTACGGATATAATGGTAGGTAGAATAGAGTTGGGATATAAGCTTTAATAAATCATGAAATTGGAGGTACAAATTGTCGTGAGGCAGGTCTAGACCTGAGAATAGAGAGAGTTTACACGCTGCTCTCACTAGGAACTCGGATGAAGTGGTTATGTGTGTTAGCATGGATGTGGTTAAGGTTTAAGTAATGACATAACACCCCCTGGTTACGGATATAATGGTAGGTAGAATAGAGTTGGGATATAAGCTTTAATAAGTATAGAAAATTGGAGGTACAAATTGTCGTGAGGCAGGTCTAGCCCTGAGAATAGAGAGAGTTTACACGCTGCTCTCACTAGGAACTCTGATGAATGGTTATGTGTGTTAGCATGGATGTGGTTAAGGTTTAAGTAATGACATAACACCCCCTGGTTACGGATAAAATGGTAGGTAGAATAGAGTTGGGATATAAGCTTTAATAAGTCTAGAAAATTGGAGGTACAATTTGTCGTGAGGCAGGTCTAGACCTGAGAATAGAGAGAGTTTACACGCTGCTCTCACTAGGAACTCGGATGAATGGTTATGTGTGTTAGCATGGATGTGGTGAAGGTTTAAGTAATGACATAACACCCCCTGGTTACGGATATAATGGTAGGTAGAATAGAGTTGGGATATAACCTTTAATAAATCTAGAAAATTGGAGGTACAAATTGTCGCGAGGCAGGTCTAGACCTGAGAATAGAGAGAGTTTACACGCTGCTCTCACTAGGAACTCGGATGAATGGTTATGTGTGTTAGCATGGATGTGGTGAAGGTTTAAGTAATGACACAACACCCCCTGGTTACGGATATAATGGTAGGTAGAATAGAGTTGGGATATAAGCTTTAATAAGTCTAGAAAATGGAGGTACAAATTGGCGTGAGGCAGGGACCTGGGACTAGAGAGAGTTTACACGCTGCTCTCACTAGGAACTCGGATGAATGGTTATGTGTGTTAGCATGGATGTGGTTAAGATTTAGGTAATGACATAACACCCCCTGGTTACGGATATAATGGTAGGTAGAATAGAGTTGGGATATAAGCTATAATAAGTCTACAAAATTGGAGGTACAAATTGTCGTGAGGATGGTCTAGACCTGAGAATAGAGAGAGTTTACACGCTGCTCTCACTAGGAACTCGAATGAAGTGGTTATGTGTGTTAGCATGGATGTGGTGAAGGTTTAAGTAATGACACAACACCCCCTGGTTACGGATATAATGGTAGGTAGAATAGAGTTGGGATATAAGCTTTAATAAATCATGAAATTGGAGGTACAAATTGTCGCGAGGCAGGTCTAGACCTGAGAATAGAGAGAGTTTACACGCTGCTCTCACTAGGAACTCGGATGAAGTGGTTATGTGTGTTAGCATGGATGTGGTTAAGGTTTAAGTAATGACATAACACCCCCTGGTTACGGATATAATGGTAGGTAGAATAGAGTTGGGATATAAGCTTTAATAAGTATAGAAAATTGGAGGTACAAATTGTCGTGAGGCAGGTCTAGCCCTGAGAATAGAGAGAGTTTACACGCTGCTCTCACTAGGAACTCTGATGAATGGTTATGTGTGTTAGCATGGATGTGGTTAAGGTTTAAGTAATGACATAACACCCCCTGGTTACGGATAAAATGGTAGGTAGAATAGAGTTGGGATATAAGCTTTAATAAGTCTAGAAAATTGGAGGTACAATTTGTCGTGAGGCAGGTCTAGACCTGAGAATAGAGAGAGTTTACACGCTGCTCTCACTAGGAACTCGGATGAATGGTTATGTGTGTTAGCATGGATGTGGTGAAGGTTTAAGTAATGACACAACACCCCCTGGTTAAGGATATAATGGTAGGTAGAATAGAGTTGGGATATAAGCTTTAATAAGTCTAGAAAATTGGAGGTACAAATTGTCGTGAGGCAGGTCTAGACCTGAGAATAGAGAGAGTTTACACGCTGCTCTCACTAGGAACTCGGATAAATGGTTATGTGTGTTAGCATGGATGTGGTTAAGGTTTAAGTAATGACACAACACCCCCTGGTTACGGATATAATGGTAGGTAGAATAGAGTTGGGATATAACCTTTAATAAATCTAACAATTGGAGGTACAAATTGTCGTGAGGCAGGTCTAGACCTCAGAATAGAGAGAGTTTACACGCTGCTCTCACTAGGAACTCGGATGAAGTGGTTATGTGTGTTAGCATGGATGTGGTTAAGGTTTAAGTAATGACATAACACCCCCTGGTTACGGATATAATGGTAGGTAGAATAGAGTTGGGATATAACCTTTAATAAATCTAGAAAATTGGAGGTACAAATTGTCGCGAGGCAGGTCTAGACCTGAGAATAGAGAGAGTTTACACGCTGCTCTCACTAGGAACTCGGATGAATGGTTATGTGTGTTAGCATGGATGTGGTGAAGGTTTAAGTAATGACACAACACCCCCTGGTTACGGATATAATGGTAGGTAGAATAGAGTTGGGATATAAGCTTTAATAAGTCTAGAAAATGGAGGTACAAATTGGCGTGAGGCAGGGACCTGGGACTAGAGAGAGTTTACACGCTGCTCTCACTAGGAACTCGGATGAATGGTTATGTGTGTTAGCATGGATGTGGTTAAGATTTAGGTAATGACATAACACCCCCTGGTTACGGATATAATGGTAGGTAGAATAGAGTTGGGATATAAGCTATAATAAGTCTAGAAAATTGGAGGTACAAATTGTCGTGAGGATGGTCTAGACCTGAGAATAGAGAGAGTTTACACGCTGCTCTCACTAGGAACTCGAATGAAGTTGTTATGTGTGTTAGCATGGATGGGGTGAAGGTTTAAGTAATGACACAACACCCCCTGGTTACGGATATAATGGTAGGTAGAATAGAGTTGGGATATAAGCTTTAATAAATCATGAAATTGGAGGTACAAATTGTCGTGAGGCAGGTCTAGACCTGAGAATAGAGAGAGTTTACACGCTGCTCTCACTAGGAACTCGGATGAAGTGGTTATGTGTGTTAGCATGGATGTGGTTAAGGTTTAAGTAATGACATAACACCCCCTGGTTACGGATATAATGGTAGGTAGAATAGAGTTGGGATATAAGCTTTAATAAGTCTAGAAAATTGGAGGTACAAATTGTCGTGAGGCAGGTCTAGACCTGAGAATAGAGAGAGTTTACACGCTGCTCTCACTAGGAACTCGGATGAAGTGGTTATGTGTGTTAGCATGGATGTGGTTAAGGTTTAAGTAATGACATAACACCCCCTGGTTACGGATATAATGGTAGGTAGAATAGAGTTGGGATATAAGCTTTAATAAGTCTAGAAAATTGGAGGTACAAATTGTCGTGAGGCAGGTCTAGACCTGAGAATAGAGAGAGTATACACGCTGCTCTCACTAGGAACTCGGATAAATGGTTATGTGTGTTAGCATGGATGTGGTTAAGGTTTAAGTAATGACACAACACCCCCTGGTTACGGATATAATGGTAGGTAGAATAGAGTTGGGATATAACCTTTAATAAATCTAACAATTGGAGGTACAAATTGTCGTGAGGCAGGTCTAGACCTCAGAATAGAGAGAGTTTACACGCTGCTCTCACTAGGAACTCGGATGAAGTGGTTATGTGTGTTAGCATGGATGTGGTTAAGGTTTAAGTAATGACATAACACCCCCTGGTTACGGATATAATGGTAGGTAGAATAGAGTTGGGATATAAGCTTTAATAAGTCTAGAAAATGGAGGTACAAATTGGCGTGAGGCAGGGACCTGGGACTAGAGAGAGTTTACACGCTGCTCTCACTAGGAACTCGGAGAAATGGTTATGTGTGTTAGCATGGATGTGGTTATGGTTTAAGTAATGACATAACACCCCCTGGTTACGGATATAATGGTAGGTAGAATAGAGTTGGGATATAACCTTTAATAAATCTAGAAAATTGGAGGTACAAATTGTCGCGAGGCAGGTCTAGACCTGAGAATAGAGAGAGTTTACACGCTGCTCTCACTAGGAACTCGGATGAATGGTTATGTGTGTTAGCATGGATGTGGTGAAGGTTTAAGTAATGACACAACACCCCCTGGTTACGGATATAATGGTAGGTAGAATAGAGTTGGAATATAAGCTTTAATAAGTCTAGAAAATGAAGGTACAAATTGGCGTGAGGCAGGGACCTGGGACTAGAGAGAGTTTACACGCTGCTCTCACTAGGAACTCGGATAAATGGTTATGTGTGTTAGCATGGATGTGGTTAAGGTTTAAGTAATGACATAACACCCCCTGGTTAAGGATATAATGGTAGGTAGAATAGAGTTGGGATATAACCTTTAATAAATCTAACAATTGGAGGTACAAATTGTCGTGAGGCAGGTCTAGACCTGAGAATAGAGAGAGTTTACACGCTGCTCTCACTAGGAACTCGGATGAAGTGGTTATGTGTGTTAGCATGGATGTGGTTAAGGTTTAAGTAATGACACAACACCCCCTGGTTAAGGATATAATGGTAGGTGGAATAGAGTTGGGATATAAGCTTTAATAAGTCTAGAAAATGGAGGTACAAATTGGCGTGAGGCAGGGACCTGGGACTAGAGAGAGTTTACACGCTGCTCTCACTAGGATCTCGGATGAATGGTTATGTGTGTTAGCATGGATGTGGTGAAGGTTTAAGTAATGACATAACACCCCCTGGTTAAGGATATAATGGTAGGTAGAATAGAGTTAGGATATAAGCTTTAATAAATCTAGAAAATGGAGGTACAAATTTTCGTGAGGCAGGGACCTGGGACTAGAGAGAGTTTACACGCTAGTAGAACAGGGCATAGAATAGCGCGGACCCACCCCTAACTCGGCCGCTACGTAACCTAGGACTATAGGGGTAGTTTTGGATGATGCTCAAGGTCATCCCGACCCTGACCCCAGACCCGGGGGTGGTTTTGACCACGTTCAGGGGGGTAGGGGGTAGTTTTTTCGAAAAAAAAAAACCAAATCGGCCGCTACGTAACCTAGGAGTATAGGGGTAGTTTCGGATGATGAGGGCCGACGTCCTGACCCTGACCGTAGCTTTGGGGGTGGTTTCGACCGCGTCTAGAGGGGTGGGGGGTAGTTTTTTGAAAAAATTTTTATTTTAACCTAACTCGGCCGCTACGTAACCTAGGACTATAGGGGTAGTTTTGGATGTTGCAGAGGCCTGACGCTGACCCTCACCCAACCCTAAGGGCGGTTTTGACCATGCCTAGAGGGGTGGTAAAAGGAAAAAACTAATTCCAACTAGCTAACCTAAGCTAGCCAAAATGGATCAAACCTAACCTAACCTAAGTGTTGGGGGTGACCTCGGCCACGTTCAGGACCATACCCGGGGGTAGCTCCGGGGGTCGATTGGGGGTGGGGGGTAGTTTTCGAAAAAAGTTTGGAAAAATCTGTAGCGGTAGTTTTGCATGATGCTGAAGGTCATCCTGGCCTTGACCGTAGCCTTAGGGGTGGTTTTGTCCACGTTTAGAGGGGTGGGGGGTAGTTTTTCGAAAAAAAATAAATTCCAACCAACTAACCTAAGCTAGCCAAAATGGATCAAACCTAACCTAAGTGTTGGGGGGTGACCTCGGCCACGTTCAGGACCATACCCGGGGGATGCTCCGGGGGTGGAGTGGGGGTGGGGGGGGTAGTTTTCGAAAAAATTTTGGAAAATCGTGTCCTGACCGATAGGGTGAGTCTAGAGTCTATTACGGGTTGCTGAGGGCTAGTTTTGCCTAAGGGTAGTTTTTTAAATAAAATACGAAAATGCCGAAAATCGATCGGCCGGATCAACAGACAGTACGGTATATGTGTAGAGCCCAAAATGGAATGCTTCGGGGGTGGTATCCCCAAGGGGTGGTTTTTAAATAAAATACGAAAATGCCGAAAATCGACCGGTTTGATCAAATGATAGTACGGGATATCTCTAGAGTCCAATAAGGAACGCTGCGGGGACGGTTTCGCCTGTGGGTTATCCTCAGATTGCCAAAAATAATCAGCGGAATAGCTTGGGTGGTGGGGGTAACTTTGGAAAGATTTAATGGATATCTGATGACGTATCAGCGCCCGAGCGAATCCAGGTAAGTAGTAGGCTCACCCTAACTATAGTGGTCTACCCCAAATGAATCGGGTGATGAGGGGCCCGGGGGTAAACGATTGCCAAACTCAAAATTTGTCTATCCTACTAAATTAATAAACAATACACTCAGCCTTTAAGTAAAGCTACACAAGAGCAGGGTTAGGATGGTTGCTATTTCATCTACCAAGACAAATACCCCACCAAGTCTTAGGTAAAGCTACCATGGAATTAGACCTTAGGTAAAGCTAACATGGAGCAAAGCCTCGGGTAAAAGCTATCCCGAAGCCTTGCCCTAGGTAAAGTAACCCAGGAACCAGACCTCCGGTAAAGCTACCACGGAGTCGGAGCTTAGGTAAAGCTACCACGGAGTTAGACCTTAGGTAAAGCTAACACGGAGCAAAGCCTTGGGTAAAAGCTATCCCGAAGCCAGCCCATAGGTAAAGTAACCCAGGAACTAGACCTCCGGTAAAGCTACCACAGAGTAGGGACCTAGGTAAAGCTACCATGAAGTTAGACCATAGGTAAAGCAAACACGGAGCAAGGACTCAGGTAAAAGCTACCCCGAAGCCACACCCTAGGTAAAGTAACCCTGGAACGAGAAATCCGGTAAAGCTACCACAGAGTCGGTACCTGGGTAAAGCTACCATGGAGTTAGACCATAGGTAAAGCAAACACGGAGCAAGGACTTAGGTAAAAGCCATCTCGAAGCCAGCCCATAGGTAAAGTAACCCAGGAATCGTACATTAAGTAGGGGTGGTTATCAAATAATATATGAAATTGTCAAAAACCGATCGGTTAGATAAAACTACCAACAATTATACACCGAGTGCAAATAGTCAACAAGTTGAATCGACCAATCACATTGCAGGGGCCCGGTGGGCCTACGCAAACGGTCTCAGTAAGACGTGAAGGCCCATATACCATGCTAAACCAATATATATGATGGCCCACATAATGTGTTAAACAAATAAGCAAGCAAGCCTACATACATACTATGCTAGGCCAACGTACTATGTCTGTAAACCACGGGCCAAAACCTTCATGACCTGAGCTATTTTCACCTCTTCTATCAGGTTGATTCCGGCAACCGTATAATATGGGAGGTACTATAGGGTACATCTGCCAACGCATAATCAATCAAGCCCGCGTAAAGATTTATGACGTATCCGCGTTCGAGCGACTCAGGTATTAGGCCCACCCCAACTAGAGTGTTCTACCCCTAAATGATATGGCTGATGCGGGGCAAGGGGTTATGATTGCTAAACTCAAAATTTGTCTATGCTACAAAATAATAAACAATGCGACAAAGCCTTATCGTGTGAGGCGATACGCTTGACCGTGTGCCTGACATGTACAGACTTGCAGAGATAACACATTATCTAAAAACCGCAACGGCAATCGGTGACCGCTATAGCAGGCATAAAAACCAGCACGGCTGTGTCGTTGTGAATCTAGGCATGTGTTTATGTTTTGATTACTGTATCAAATTACTGTGTACTGTCGGCATATCAAGGCCTACATATATAATCAGAAATCAGTGTAAATAATCAAATAGCCTCAATGGACATCTCCTATAGCTGTAAATGTATCTAGATATAAAGGTATATATCGAGAAACACTAATAATGAGGCCTATCACAAAACGTGAATAAATACATGTTATAAAACGATCCTAAAACGATGCCAAACCAACATGCATGCTATCATACATAGATTCATATACTGTGGTAAGCCAATATACGATACCCAGATAATGTGTTAAACAATTATGCATGTAAACCTGCATACATACTATGCTAAGCCGACAAACATGAATCCCTAAATGTGCCTACTATGTCGGTAAACCCAGCATGCAATATACTCTAAATAGCCATATATACGTTGTTAAACCAATATGCAGGTTAGCCTATATACATCCTGTATTAGGCAAATATCCCCGTTACCCGCACAGGCCTATGTTAAGCCAGGATGAATGATAGCTTATATAGTGTGTTAAACAAATATGCTTGTAAACCTACATAAATAATATGCTAAGCCTACACACTGTGCTAAACAGATATGCGTGTAAATCTACATAAATACTATGCTAACCAGCATGGATGCTATCCTACATAAGCTTATATACTATGATAAACCAGCATGCAATATACTCTAAATAGCCATATATACGCTGTTAAACAAATATGCGTGTAAACCCACATAAATACGCCAAGCCAATATCCGTGCTATAATAGATAGGCGTATATACTATGTTAGGCCTACATACTGCGTTAAACAAACATGTATGTAAGCCGACAAGGGCCTACAAATTATATCCAATGCATAGTTTAGCTAAAGGGCTATCACACACTATCCTAAAAGCGGCCCGCAAATTACCACATAATACCTGATACATAGCTTGGCTAATCATTAACACATAGTATGACCCAACACATAATATCCGGTGCATAGCCTCGCTAAATAAGCATAAACCCCCCAAAATTGGCTTATCAATTATGTATGGTCTAGATATAGTCACACATGTCATTTCAAAAGTCAGCCGGAAAGAAACACTACCCTGGTATATAATATGTTAAACCAGCATGCAATATACTCTAAATAGCTGTATATACGCTGTTAAACAAATATGCGTGTAAACCGAATAAATACTATGGTAAGCCAACACGCATGCTATCATAGATAGACGTATATACTATGTTAGGCCTACATAATGTGTTAAACATATATGTGCGTAAGCTTGCATAGATATTATGCTAAGAAGACACGGGCCTACAAAGTATAACACATTATATCCGGTGCATAGTTTAGCTAAACGGCTATCACACACTATCCTACAAGCAGCCCACAAATTACCACAAAGTACCTGATACATAGCCTGGCTAATCATTAACACATAGTAGGCCCCAACACATAATATCTGGTGCATAGCCTCGCTAAATAAGCATAAACTCCCCAAAATTGGCTTATCAATTATGTATGGTCTAGATATAGTCACACATGTCATTTCAAAAGTCAGCTGGAAAGAAACACTAGCCTGGCTAATCATTATCACATAGTAGGCCCCAACACATAATCTCCAATGCATAGCCAGGCTAATGTTCATCATGTAGTACCCAATGCATAGCTTGAGTATGGTTTAACAAACAGTATCCAAAGCATAGCCAGACCAAGGGATATCACAAAGTATCCGTTGAGTAGGCTGATTACAAACCAAATAGTACCTGTTGCATAGCCAGGCTAATGCGTATCACATAGTACCCGATGCATAGTCTGACTAGGGCTAGCACATAGTATCCGAGGTATAGATTGACTAATGGTTAACACATGGTATCCAAAGCATAGCTAGGCTAGTGAATAACTAGTGGTTAGTTTGACTATCGTTAACACACACACAGTATCCGATGCGTAGCTTAGCTAATGGATAACACATAGTAACCTATGCTTAGCCTGACTAGGGCTAACACATAATATCCGACGAGTGGCGTGATATAAGCTAACACACAGTATCCGGATCGAATATGACGTCATCCAGGGCGAAGACGGCGGCTATGCTGATACCGTGATGGCCAGCGCAGGCTAGATCAAATAGCCAACGTTTCAACTAAACTACTGTCTTACGCTAAGTTTAACCGACCAACATACGCGAAGTTCAAACGAACAACATTTACACCAAGCTCAAATAGGCTACGGCCAGATCAACGTTTCATCTAATCAACGTTGAAAAACTTACGCTAATCAACCAGCAAACTGACACCTGGTTCAAATGGGTTATGGTTAGTGAAGGCACCGGCAAAAGCCTTAGGCCTTAGACATAGCTACCAACGCATACCAAAATAGCTATGCAGAAACCGTCAAGGCCATTACACATATTGTACAGGTATGTTCTCCATCAAACCGAGACGTTAGACACCATCTCTGTAAAACAGCTAACAAATTATACTCTACCACAATAGGTATGTCAAAACTGTTACCGGCTCATAATCTAAGACAGTGGTTACGTAACGCCCTTTATCAATTTAAGACCTTAAGAGATATCTTCGTAAAGACAGCTACCCATCCATACTATATCACAATAGTTACGTTAGAGCTACCGCTGCTCACCCTACCATAATAGCTACATACAGACGGTTAATATTGCATAGCCTATCACAAGACTTATGTAAAAACAGCTATGCATAACCTGTCACACAATAACTGCGTAAAGGCAGCTAACAAGGCCTACCCCATTAAAATAGCTACGAAAAGATAACATCCAATACATACCCTATCATATTAGCCGTGTAAAGACAATAAACGCGTAAAGGCAGCTAACAATGCCTACCCCATTAAAATAGCTACGAAAAGATAACAACCAATACATAACTTATCATAATAGCTATGTAAAGACAGCTAAAGATGCATAACCTAACTCAGTAATGATTGCTATTAAATAATGAACCATTACACTAGCCACGTAAAGACAGCTACCAGCATCACAATAGCTACGTAAAAACAGTTATCGATCCGTGACCAAGATAATACTTACGTAAGATCTATATCAGTGCTAAGACAATAGCTCCGTAAGGAAAACCTACCACTTCATGAACTACGACAACAGCAGGGTGTGGACGGCTACCAATACATTACTTATCACAGCTACCAACACATAATTCGTCACACTAGCTAAGTAAATAGCGCCACGACTGAATAGCCTATCACACAGGCCAAATGAGGGTCACTAACTAAACCATCACAATATCTCTGTACATGGTAGATGGCGTGATGATCCTCATCGTTATCGCACACCCAACAGTAGGTTAGGTTAGAAGCACTCTGGCTAGCTTAGGTTAGTGGGTTGAAAATAATTTTTTCTAAAAACTACCCCTCTAGACGTGGTTGAACACCCAACAGTAGGTTAGGTTAGAAGCACTCTGGCCAGCCTAGGTTAGTGGGTTGAAAATAATTTTTTCTAAAAACTACCCCTCTAGACGTGGTTGAACACCCAACAGTAGGTTAGGTTAGAAGCACTCTGGCCAGCCTAGGTTAGTGGGTTGAAAATAATTTTTTCTAAAAACTACCCCTCTAGACGTGGTTGAACCCTCCCCCAAGGCTACGATCAAGGTCACATCGACCGCCCGCATCATCCAAAACCACCCCTAACTTCTACAACCACAGGTCAGCGATGTCCGTGATGGAGATACGACCAACCTTTGAAAGTTAGGGGTGGTTTTGGATGATGCGGGCGGTCGATGTGACCTTGATCGTAGCCTTGGGGAAGGGTTCAACCACGTCTAGAGGGGTAGTTTTTAGAAAAAATTATTTTCAACCCACTAACCTAGGCTGGCCAGAGTGCTTCTAACCTAACCTACTGTTGGGTGTTCAACCACGTCTAGAGGGGTAGTTTTTAGAAAAAATTATTTTCAACCCACTAACCTAGGCTGGCCAGAGTGCTTCTAACCTAACCTACTGTTGGGTGTTCAACCACGTCTAGAGGGGTAGTTTTTAGAAAAAATTATTTTCAACCCACTAACCTAAGCTAGCCAGAGTGCTTCTAACCTAACCTACTGTTGGGTGTGCGATAACGATGAGGATCATCACGCCATCTACCATGTACAGAGATATTGTGATGGTTTAGTTAGTGACCCTCATTTGGCCTGTGTGATAGGCTATTCAGTCGTGGCGCTATTTACTTAGCTAGGGTGACGAATTATGTGTTGGTAGCTGTGATAAGTAATGTATTGGTAGCCGTCCACACCCTGCTGTTGTCGTAGTTCATGAAGTGGTAGGTTTTCCTTACGGAGCTATTGTCTTAGCACTGATATAGATCTTACGTAAGTATTATCTTGGTCACGGATCGATAACTGTTTTTACGTAGCTATTGTGATGCTGGTAGCTGTCTTTACGTGGCTAGTGTAATGGTTCATTATTTAATAGCAATCATTACTGAGTTAGGTTATGCATCTTTAGCTGTCTTTACATAGCTATTATGATAAGTTATGTATTGGTTGTTATCTTTTCGTAGCTATTTTAATGGGGTAGGCATTGTTAGCTGCCTTTACGCGTTTATTGTCTTTACACGGCTAATATGATAGGGTATGTATTGGATGTTATCTTTTCGTAGCTATTTTAATGGGGTAGGCCTTGTTAGCTGCCTTTACGCAGTTATTGTGTGACAGGTTATGCATAGCTGTTTTTACATAAGTCTTGTGATAGGCTATGCAATATTAACCGTCTGTATGTAGCTATTATGGTAGGGTGAGCAGCGGTAGCTCTAACGTAACTATTGTGATATAGTATGGATGGGTAGCTGTCTTTACGAAGATATCTCTTAAGGTCTTAAATTGATAAAGGGCGTTACGTAACCACTGTCTTAGATTATGAGCCGGTAACAGTTTTGACATACCTATTGTGGTAGAGTATAATTTGTTAGCTGTTTTACAGAGATGGTGTCTAACGTCTCGGTTTGATGGAGAACATACCTGTACAATATGTGTAATGGCCTTGACGGTTTCTGCATAGCTATTTTGGTATGCGTTGGTAGCTATGTCTAAGGCCTAAGGCTTTTGCCGGTGCCTTCACTAACCATAACCCATTTGAACCAGGTGTCAGTTTGCTGGTTGATTAGCGTAAGTTTTTCAACGTTGATTAGATGAAACGTTGATCTGGCCGTAGCCTATTTGAGCTTGGTGTAAATGTTGTTCGTTTGAACTTCGCGTATGTTGGTCGGTTAAACTTAGCGTAAGACAGTAGTTTAGTTGAAACGTTGGCTATTTGATCTAGCCTGCGCTGGCCATCACGGTATCAGCATAGCCGCCGTCTTCGCCCTGGATGACGTCATATTCGATCCGGATACTGTGTGTTAGCTTATATCACGCCACTCGTCGGATATTATGTGTTAGCCCTAGTCAGGCTAAGCATAGGTTACTATGTGTTATCCATTAGCTAAGCTACGCATCGGATACTGTGTGTGTGTTAACGATAGTCAAACTAACCACTAGTTATTCACTAGCCTAGCTATGCTTTGGATACCATGTGTTAACCATTAGTCAATCTATACCTCGGATACTATGTGCTAGCCCTAGTCAGACTATGCATCGGGTACTATGTGATACGCATTAGCCTGGCTATGCAACAGGTACTATTTGGTTTGTAATCAGCCTACTCAACGGATACTTTGTGATATCCCTTGGTCTGGCTATGCTTTGGATACTGTTTGTTAAACCATACTCAAGCTATGCATTGGGTACTACATGATGAACATTAGCCTGGCTATGCATTGGAGATTATGTGTTGGGGCCTACTATGTGATAATGATTAGCCAGGCTAGTGTTTCTTTCCAGCTGACTTTTGAAATGACATGTGTGACTATATCTAGACCATACATAATTGATAAGCCAATTTTGGGGAGTTTATGCTTATTTAGCGAGGCTATGCACCAGATATTATGTGTTGGGGCCTACTATGTGTTAATGATTAGCCAGGCTATGTATCAGGTACTTTGTGGTAATTTGTGGGCTGCTTGTAGGATAGTGTGTGATAGCCGTTTAGCTAAACTATGCACCGGATATAATGTGTTATACTTTGTAGGCCCGTGTCTTCTTAGCATAATATCTATGCAAGCTTACGCACATATATGTTTAACACATTATGTAGGCCTAACATAGTATATACGTCTATCTATGATAGCATGCGTGTTGGCTTACCATAGTATTTATTCGGTTTACACGCATATTTGTTTAACAGCGTATATACAGCTATTTAGAGTATATTGCATGCTGGTTTAACATATTATATACCAGGGTAGTGTTTCTTTCCGGCTGACTTTTGAAATGACATGTGTGACTATATCTAGACCATACATAATTGATAAGCCAATTTTGGGGGGTTTATGCTTATTTAGCGAGGCTATGCACCGGATATTATGTGTTGGGTCATACTATGTGTTAATGATTAGCCAAGCTATGTATCAGGTATTATGTGGTAATTTGCGGGCCGCTTTTAGGATAGTGTGTGATAGCCCTTTAGCTAAACTATGCATTGGATATAATTTGTAGGCCCTTGTCGGCTTACATACATGTTTGTTTAACGCAGTATGTAGGCCTAACATAGTATATACGCCTATCTATTATAGCACGGATATTGGCTTGGCGTATTTATGTGGGTTTACACGCATATTTGTTTAACAGCGTATATATGGCTATTTAGAGTATATTGCATGCTGGTTTATCATAGTATATAAGCTTATGTAGGATAGCATCCATGCTGGTTAGCATAGTATTTATGTAGATTTACACGCATATCTGTTTAGCACAGTGTGTAGGCTTAGCATATTATTTATGTAGGTTTACAAGCATATTTGTTTAACACACTATATAAGCTATCATTCATCCTGGCTTAACATAGGCCTGTGCGGGTAACGGGGATATTTGCCTAATACAGGATGTATATAGGCTAACCTGCATATTGGTTTAACAACGTATATATGGCTATTTAGAGTATATTGCATGCTGGGTTTACCGACATAGTAGGCACATTTAGGGATTCATGTTTGTCGGCTTAGCATAGTATGTATGCAGGTTTACATGCATAATTGTTTAACACATTATCTGGGTATCGTATATTGGCTTACCACAGTATATGAATCTATGTATGATAGCATGCATGTTGGTTTGGCATCGTTTTAGGATCGTTTTATAACATGTATTTATTCACGTTTTGTGATAGGCCTCATTATTAGTGTTTCTCGATATATACCTTTATATCTAGATACATTTACAGCTATAGGAGATGTCCATTGAGGCTATTTGATTATTTACACTGATTTCTGATTATATATGTAGGCCTTGATATGCCGACAGTACACAGTAATTTGATACAGTAATCAAAACATAAACACATGCCTAGATTCACAACGACACAGCCGTGCTGGTTTTTATGCCTGCTATAGCGGTCACCGATTGCCGTTGCGGTTTTTAGATAATGTGTTATCTCTGCAAGTCTGTACATGTCAGGCACACGGTCAAGCGTATCGCCTCACACGATAAGGCTTTGTCGCATTGTTTATTATTTTGTAGCATAGACAAATTTTGAGTTTAGCAATCATAACCCCTTGCCCCGCATCAGCCATATCATTTAGGGGTAGAACACTCTAGTTGGGGTGGGCCTAATACCTGAGTCGCTCGAACGCGGATACGTCATAAATCTTTACGCGGGCTTGATTGATTATGCGTTGGCAGATGTACCCTATAGTACCTCCCATATTATACGGTTGCCGGAATCAACCTGATAGAAGAGGTGAAAATAGCTCAGGTCATGAAGGTTTTGGCCCGTGGTTTACAGACATAGTACGTTGGCCTAGCATAGTATGTATGTAGGCTTGCTTGCTTATTTGTTTAACACATTATGTGGGCCATCATATATATTGGTTTAGCATGGTATATGGGCCTTCACGTCTTACTGAGACCGTTTGCGTAGGCCCACCGGGCCCCTGCAATGTGATTGGTCGATTCAACTTGTTGACTATTTGCACTCGGTGTATAATTGTTGGTAGTTTTATCTAACCGATCGGTTTTTGACAATTTCATATATTATTTGATAACCACCCCTACTTAATGTACGATTCCTGGGTTACTTTACCTATGGGCTGGCTTCGAGATGGCTTTTACCTAAGTCCTTGCTCCGTGTTTGCTTTACCTATGGTCTAACTCCATGGTAGCTTTACCCAGGTACCGACTCTGTGGTAGCTTTACCGGATTTCTCGTTCCAGGGTTACTTTACCTAGGGTGTGGCTTCGGGGTAGCTTTTACCTGAGTCCTTGCTCCGTGTTTGCTTTACCTATGGTCTAACTTCATGGTAGCTTTACCTAGGTCCCTACTCTGTGGTAGCTTTACCGGAGGTCTAGTTCCTGGGTTACTTTACCTATGGGCTGGCTTCGGGATAGCTTTTACCCAAGGCTTTGCTCCGTGTTAGCTTTACCTAAGGTCTAACTCCGTGGTAGCTTTACCTAAGCTCCGACTCCGTGGTAGCTTTACCGGAGGTCTGGTTCCTGGGTTACTTTACCTAGGGCAAGGCTTCGGGATAGCTTTTACCCGAGGCTTTGCTCCATGTTAGCTTTACCTAAGGTCTAATTCCATGGTAGCTTTACCTAAGACTTGGTGGGGTATTTGTCTTGGTAGATGAAATAGCAACCATCCTAACCCTGCTCTTGTGTAGCTTTACTTAAAGGCTGAGTGTATTGTTTATTAATTTAGTAGGATAGACAAATTTTGAGTTTGGCAATCGTTTACCCCCGGGCCCCTCATCACCCGATTCATTTGGGGTAGACCACTATAGTTAGGGTGAGCCTACTACTTACCTGGATTCGCTCGGGCGCTGATACGTCATCAGATATCCATTAAATCTTTCCAAAGTTACCCCCACCACCCAAGCTATTCCGCTGATTATTTTTGGCAATCTGAGGATAACCCACAGGCGAAACCGTCCCCGCAGCGTTCCTTATTGGACTCTAGAGATATCCCGTACTATCATTTGATCAAACCGGTCGATTTTCGGCATTTTCGTATTTTATTTAAAAACCACCCCTTGGGGATACCACCCCCGAAGCATTCCATTTTGGGCTCTACACATATACCGTACTGTCTGTTGATCCGGCCGATCGATTTTCGGCATTTTCGTATTTTATTTAAAAAACTACCCTTAGGCAAAACTAGCCCTCAGCAACCCGTAATAGACTCTAGACTCACCCTATCGGTCAGGACACGATTTTCCAAAATTTTTTCGAAAACTACCCCCCCCCCCCACCCCCACTCCACCCCCGGAGCATCCCCCGGGTATGGTCCTGAACGTGGCCGAGGTCACCCCCCAACACTTAGGTTAGGTTTGATCCATTTTGGCTAGCTTAGGTTAGTTGGTTGGAATTTATTTTTTTTCGAAAAACTACCCCCCACCCCTCTAAACGTGGACAAAACCACCCCTAAGGATACGGTCAAGGCCAGGATGACCTTCAGCATCATGCAAAACTACCGCTACAGATTTTTCCAAACTTTTTTCGAAAACTACCCCCCACCCCCAATCGACCCCCGGAGCTACCCCCGGGTATGGTCCTGAACGTGGCCGAGGTCACCCCCAACACTTAGGTTAGGTTAGGTTTGATCCATTTTGGCTAGCTTAGGTTAGCTAGTTGGAATTAGTTTTTTCCTTTTACCACCCCTCTAGGCATGGTCAAAACCGCCCTTAGGGTTGGGTGAGGGTCAGCGTCAGGCCTCTGCAACATCCAAAACTACCCCTATAGTCCTAGGTTACGTAGCGGCCGAGTTAGGTTAAAATAAAAATTTTTTCAAAAAACTACCCCCCACCCCTCTAGACGCGGTCGAAACCACCCCCAAAGCTACGGTCAGGGTCAGGACGTCGGCCCTCATCATCCGAAACTACCCCTATACTCCTAGGTTACGTAGCGGCCGATTTGGTTTTTTTTTTTTCGAAAAAACTACCCCCTACCCCCCTGAACGTGGTCAAAACCACCCCCGGGTCTGGGGTCAGGGTCGGGATGACCTTGAGCATCATCCAAAACTACCCCTATAGTCCTAGGTTACGTAGCGGCCGAGTTAGGGGTGGGTCCGCGCTATTCTATGCCCTGTTCTACTCACGCTGCTCTCACTAGGAGCCCGGATGACGTGGTTATGTGTGTTAGCATGGATGTGGTTAAGATTTAAGTAATGACACAACACCCCCTGGTTACGGATATAATGGTAGGTAGAATAGAGTTGGGATATAAGCTTTAATAAGTCTAGAAAATGGAGGTACAAATTGGCGTGAGGCAGGGACCTGGGAGTAGAGAGAGTTTACACGCTGCTCTCACTAGGAGCTCGGATAAATGGTTATGTGTGTTAGCATGGATGTGGTTAAGATTTAAGTAATGACATAACACCCCCTGGTTACGGATATAATGGTAGGTAGAATAGAGTTGGGATATAACCTTTAATATATCTAGAAAATTGGAGGTACAAATTGTCGTGAGGCAGGTCTAGACCTCAGAATAGAGAGAGTTTACACGCTGCTCTCACTAGGAACTCGGATGAAGTGGTTATGTGTGTTAGCATGGATGTGGTTAAGGTTTAAGTAATGACATAACACCCCCTGGTTAAGGATATAATGGTAGGTAGAATAGAGTTGGGATATAAGCTTTAATAAGTCTAGAAAATGGAGGTACAAATTGGCGTGAGGCAGGGACCTGGGACTAGAGAGTGTTTACACGCTGCTCTCACTAGGAACTCGGATGAATGGTTATGTGTGTTAGCATGGATGTGGTTAAGGTTTAAGTAATGACATAACACCCCCTGGTTAAGGATATAATGGTAGATAGAATAGAGTTGGGATATAACCTTTAATAAGTCTAGAAAATGGAGGTACAACTTGTCGTGAGGCAGGTCTAGACCTGAGAATAGAGAGAGTTTACACGCTGCTCTCACTAGGAACTCGGATGAAGTGGTTATGTGTGTTAGCATGGATGTGGTTAAGATTTAAGTAATCACATAACACCCCTGGTTAAGGATATAATGGTAGGTAGAATAGAGTTTTGATATAACCTTTAATAAATCTAGAAAATTGGAGGTACAAATTGTCGTGAGGCAGGTCTAGACCTCAGAATAGAGAGAGTTTACACGCTGCTCTCACTAGGAACTCGGATGAAGTGGTTCTGTGTGTTAGCATGGATATCGTTTTGTATTTATTTCCAGGTCTTGATCCTAGCACTGGTTAGCGCCTCCAACGTATTCGTTTTCCTATGGGTAGCCCGCATATTGGAGGATGGTTTGAGTACTAGAATCATTGTCAAAGTTTTATACTATCGGAGTCGTTGTTCATGGAACTTTTGTAAAGCCGAATTGTCTGGTATATAGCCCCGTGTTACAGCTGAGTGATGTGTTAGCAACATCAAGTCTTTTATAATGCTAGCAATGTAGCCTGCGAAAACTTTAAGACCGCTTAAGTATATTCTGGTTTGTAAACGGTTTAATTATATACTGGTTTCTAAAAACTTTTTCGGCCCATAATCGTTGCTTGCACTTATTTCTCACGAGTATTTCTTTGAGCAAGTACAGGCATACGTAGCTACTGGATTACATCAACTCGGTTGGGTGTTTTACTTCGTCCGTAAAGTTGGTTTTGTAAGGCTATTTACATTTACGGTCTTTCCTCAAATATGTTTTACCGAGTTAGATGACACGGTCAAACAATGCAGGCATGGGCGCTAGATTATTGTTAGCCTCGATACCTCTTGACAGAGCAAGGCAGTGTCCTTCTGCCGGTTACCAAGTGAGGAATGCAGCTGCTGAAGGATAACTTGGTGAATAGTATGACTATTTATCTAACGGTACGCTGTTTGAAAATACAATCCCAGTGACGTAATGCCTGACCTTTTTAGAAGATCCACTACTTACTAATACAAATTAAGTAATCTGTATAAGATTTATTTTACATTATACGCCTTCATTTAATATCGAGATGCATTCAACTTTCGGTAAATAGACGTATTCAACACTTCCACACAAATATCTAGGATCATTGCGGTATGCCACACACATACATTGTGTTTTCAAGATTAGGGTTTAAAACTGTTTACCTAAACACAACCATGTCCAACTTTTTTCTTTCCGTTGGTCTCCATTCTGGTATTTTCTTTTTCAGTGAAAATGGTTGGTTGTGTGGGTCGTTATAGAGGTGATGGTGGTGGTGGTGGTAGAACTGGTATTGCTGGTGGTAGTGATAGAAGTAATAGTGGCGGTGGTGTTGTTGGTAGAAGTTGTAGTGGTGGTGGTGGTTTTGTTGTTGCTTGGTAGAAGTGGTTGGTACAGGGCGGCGGAATCAGCGGTGGTTCTATCTGTGTGTAAGAGAGAGAGAGAGAGAGAGAGAGAAAGAGAGAAAGACAGAGTTGTCCGTGTTTTTGCATATTTTTGTTGCGTTGCGCTGCATGTGTGTGTGTGTGTGTGTGTGTGTGTGTGTTTTAAGGAGACGAACGCCTGGAGGAAATAAAGTATCTGCTAGTGCTGCTAATATAATATAATTTGTACAAGCGCAGGAGGAATCGCATAACTTGAATTCATACTTGAGAAAAGTCGCTTCCTTGAAAAATATTGGTGTCACAAAAAGGGGTGCCATTCTTGCTATTTATTCTACTTGCTATTCCTTAAAATAATTTCTAGTATTTTATTAATCATTAAAGATTAAATTTTATTACATTGTTTAACACTACAATAAGGCACAGTATTGCTTTTGCGACACAATAGTTGTGAATATAGCCACTCAACAAGGTATTGTAATATTAAAACGTGAACTCCAAAACACTCTGACCTTATCAAATCTCCCTTTAAAATAACCCCTTGCCAAATACTAATAGACCACATAAGGCTTCTATGACGTCAAAAATTAGCATTATGACGTTCGTCTCGCTGTGTCGCGTGAAAATAACAGTGCTGCGCATTTTAACGAAAATTTTGTTTAATTCTTTCACCCCCCCCCCCTCTCGCTTTCTTCCTTACGTAGATAAGGGAACAGGTACGGTCTTGCGTGGGGAAAATATTTTATTTCAACGACATAAAAATAGTGAAGGCGAAAACAAATTTGTAATATGGTTACTATCGCCAAGAACAGAATTAACAAGACTAACCAACTAAAGGAAAAGTCAAATCAAAACTAGATAAACTAAAAAACAATAATTACGAAACAAAACTAGATAAACTAAAAAACAATAATTACGAAACAAAACTAGATAAACTAAAAAACAATAATTACGAAACAAAACTAGATAAACTAAAAAACAATAATTACGAAACAAAACTAGATAAACTAAAAAACAATAATTACGGAACAAAACTAGATAAACTAAAAAACAATAATTACGAAACAATACTAGATAAACTAAAAAACAATAATTACGAAACAAAACTAGATAAACTAAAAAACAATAATTACGAAACAAAACTAGATTAACTAATACAATAAAAATAATTAACCTAACTAATTGATCTAAATTTACTTATTACGATGAAAAATTATTTTTGTAATATTTAATAAAGTAAAAACAATACTAAACAATATAAAGTATAAACAAACACAATAAACAGCAATAGGAAGAATAAAGATTTATTAAAAAGGGAGCTAGCTAAAGACAGGTTGAGAACAAATAAGATTTAAATTTTATTGAATATGTTAGGATGATGTAAAGGACGAAGGCCACGACAGAACTTGTCTGTATGAACATCGATTAGCTTATCGCATTCAATAAGGGCGACAGTATTTCCAAGCATGGTTGTGGATCAGTGTGTTGCATCAAAGAGTATCCGATGCGAACACGACAAACTTCTCTGCGGCTGGAACGAATGGAATAGCATTAATACGTTCGATGCAAAATGTAAGCTTAAGGGGTTGAGAATTTAGCCTCTGTAACCGACCTAGCCCTCGTGACAGAGAGCTGCCTCCGTCTCACTGGCGCATACGGTTAGTAGCCTTAACACGAAGGATTGTCCTAGTAGCAAACTGATAGGCTCTATCCATCGAGAACTAGGAGATACTACGGACAGACAACTTCCCCTTTGTTACAACTGTCCGTCGCTATCCTGGCATTTAGTAAGGACATTCTCACAGACCGACCAGGCGGAAGAATACACTAATTCCGCATGTGTTTAGTAACTTGCAGTTTTTGTGTTGTACATCTTGAGCTTTTTGTATAAATTAAACTTTTTTGTATTACCTTGTCGAAAAACCACTACTTACTGATTTATTCAGCAGACGCGTTTCGCACTTAGCGCATTTTTCAATGCTGTGAATTACTGACAAGACTG
>JBAIZL010000002.1:70882703-70975203 GCA_036971475.1 Prosapia bicincta | reverse complement strand
ACTCCTTCCCCAACGTTTCACTTTATAAAGCTACAGAACCTAACTGAGATCACTATATACAAGCAACCGTATAGATCCATACAGAACATTAGGCATACCGCTTATCTGATATTGTCACTTACATTTCGTTACCTATCTCTCCCTTACTAAAGCTAAACACACATCTCCCGTGGCTAATGTACAACTCCTTCCCCAACGTTTCACTTTATAAAGTTACAGAACCTAACTGAGATCACTATATACAAGCAGCCGTATAGATCCATACAGAACATTAAGCATACCGCTTATCTGATATTGTCACTTACATTTCGTTGCCTACCTCTCCCTTACTAAAGCTAAACAGACATCTCCCGTGGCTAATGTACAACTCCTTCCCCAACGTTTCACTTTATAAAGTTACAGAACCTAACTGAGATCACTATATACAAGCAACCGTATAGATCCATACAGAACATTAGGCATACCGCTTATCTGATATTGTCACTTACATTTCGTTGCCTACCTCTCCCTTACTAAAGCTAAACAGACATCTCCCGTGGCTAATGTACAACTCCTTCCCCAACGTTTCACTTTATAAAGTTACAGAACCTAACTGAGATCACTATATACAAGCAACCGTATAGATCCATACAGAACATTAAGTATTCCGCTTATCTGATATTGTCACTTACATTTCGTTACCTATCTCTCCCTTACTAAAGCTAAACAGACATCTCCCGTGGCTAATGTACAACTCCTTCCCCAACGTTTCACTTTATAAAGTTACAGAACCTAACTGAGATCACTATATACAAGCAACCGTATAGATCCATACAGAACATTAGGCATACAGCTTATCTGATATTGTCACTTACATTTCGTTGCTTACCTCTCCCTTACTAAAGCTAAACACACATCTCCCGTGGCTAATGTACAACTCCTTCCCCAACGTTTCACTTTATAAAGTTACAGAACCTAACTGAGATCACTATATACAAGCAGCCGTATAGATCCATACAGAACATTAAGCATACCGCTTATCTGATATTGTCACTTACATGTCGTTGCCTACCTCTCCCTTACTAAAGCTAAACACACATCTCCCGTGGCTAATGTACAACTCCTTCCCCAACGTTTCACTTTATAAAGTTACAGAACCTAACTGAGATCACTATATACAAGCAGCCGTATAGATCCATACAGAACATTAAGCATGCCGCTTATCTGATATTGTCACTTACATTTCGTTGCCTACCTCTCCCTTACTAAAGCTAAACAGACAACTCCCGTGGCTAATGTACAACTCCTTCCCCAACGTTTCACTTTATAAAGTTACAGAACCTAACTGAGATCACTATATACAAGCAACCGTATAGATCCATACAGAATATTAAGCATACCGCTTATCTGATATTGTCACTTACATTTCGTTGCTTACCTCTCCCTTACTAAAGCTAAACAGACATCTCCCGTGGCTAATGTACAACTCCTTCCCCAACGTTTCACTTTATAAAGTTACAGAACCTAACTGAGATCACTATATACAAGCAACCGTATAGATCCATACAGAACATTAAGCATACCGCTTATCTGATATTGTCACTTACATTTCGTTGCCTACCTCTCCTTTACTAAAGCTAAACAGACATCTCCTGTGGCTAATGTACAACTCCTTCCCCAACGTTTCACTTTATAAAGTTACAGAACCTAACTGAGATCACTATATACAAGCAACCGTATAGATCCATACAGAACATTAAGCATACCGCTTATCTGATATTGTCACTTACATTTCGTTGCCTACCTCTCCCTTACTAAAGCTAAACAGACATCTCCCGTGGCTAATGTACAACTCCTTCCCCAACGTTTCACTTTATAAAGTTACAGAACCTAACTGAGATCACTATATACAAGCAACCGTATAGATCCATACAGAACATTAAGCATACCGCTTATCTGATATTGTCACTTACATTTCGTTGCCTACCTCTCCCTTACTAAAGCTAAACAGACATCTCCCGTGGCTAATGTACAACTCCTTCCCCAACGTTTCACTTTATAAAGTTACAGAACCTAACTGAGATCACTATATACAAGCAGCCGTATAGATCCATACAGAACATTAAGCATGCCGCTTATCTGATATTGTCACTTACATTTCGTTGCCTACCTCTCCCTTACAAAAGCTAAACAGACATCTCCCGTGGCTAATGTACAACTCCTTCCCCAACGTTTCACTTTATAAAGTTACAGAACCTAACTGAGATCACTATATACAAGCAACCGTATAGATCCATACAGAACATTAGGCATACCGCTTATCTGATATTGTCACTTACATTTCGTTACCTATCTCTCCCTTACTAAAGCTAAACACACATCTCCCGTGGCTAATGTACAACTCCTTCCCCAACGTTTCACTTTATAAAGTTACAGAACCTAACTGAGATCACTATATACAAGCAGCCGTATAGATCCATACAGAACATTAAGCATACCGCTTATCTGATATTGTCACTTACATTTCGTTGCCTACCTCTCCCTTACTAAAGCTAAACAGACATCTCCCGTGGCTAATGTACAACTCCTTCCCCAACGTTTCACTTTATAAAGTTACAGAACCTAACTGAGATCACTATATACAAGCAACCGTATAGATCCATACAGAACATTAGGCATACCGCTTATCTGATATTGTCACTTACATTTCGTTGCCTACCTCTCCCTTACTAAAGCTAAACAGACATCTCCCGTGGCTAATGTACAACTCCTTCCCCAACGTTTCACTTTATAAAGTTACAGAACCTAACTGAGATCACTATATACAAGCAACCGTATAGATCCATACAGAACATTAAGTATTCCGCTTATCTGATATTGTCACTTACATTTCGTTACCTATCTCTCCCTTACTAAAGCTAAACAGACATCTCCCGTGGCTAATGTACAACTCCTTCCCCAACGTTTCACTTTATAAAGTTACAGAACCTAACTGAGATCACTATATACAAGCAACCGTATAGATCCATACAGAACATTAGGCATACAGCTTATCTGATATTGTCACTTACATTTCGTTGCTTACCTCTCCCTTACTAAAGCTAAACACACATCTCCCGTGGCTAATGTACAACTCCTTCCCCAACGTTTCACTTTATAAAGTTACAGAACCTAACTGAGATCACTATATACAAGCAGCCGTATAGATCCATACAGAACATTAAGCATACCGCTTATCTGATATTGTCACTTACATGTCGTTGCCTACCTCTCCCTTACTAAAGCTAAACACACATCTCCCGTGGCTAATGTACAACTCCTTCCCCAACGTTTCACTTTATAAAGTTACAGAACCTAACTGAGATCACTATATACAAGCAGCCGTATAGATCCATACAGAACATTAAGCATGCCGCTTATCTGATATTGTCACTTACATTTCGTTGCCTACCTCTCCCTTACTAAAGCTAAACAGACAACTCCCGTGGCTAATGTACAACTCCTTCCCCAACGTTTCACTTTATAAAGTTACAGAACCTAACTGAGATCACTATATACAAGCAACCGTATAGATCCATACAGAATATTAAGCATACCGCTTATCTGATATTGTCACTTACATTTCGTTGCTTACCTCTCCCTTACTAAAGCTAAACAGACATCTCCCGTGGCTAATGTACAACTCCTTCCCCAACGTTTCACTTTATAAAGTTACAGAACCTAACTGAGATCACTATATACAAGCAACCGTATAGATCCATACAGAACATTAAGCATACCGCTTATCTGATATTGTCACTTACATTTCGTTGCCTACCTCTCCTTTACTAAAGCTAAACAGACATCTCCTGTGGCTAATGTACAACTCCTTCCCCAACGTTTCACTTTATAAAGTTACAGAACCTAACTGAGATCACTATATACAAGCAACCGTATAGATCCATACAGAACATTAAGCATACCGCTTATCTGATATTGTCACTTACATTTCGTTGCCTACCTCTCCCTTACTAAAGCTAAACAGACATCTCCCGTGGCTAATGTACAACTCCTTCCCCAACGTTTCACTTTATAAAGTTACAGAACCTAACTGAGATCACTATATACAAGCAACCGTATAGATCCATACAGAACATTAAGCATACCGCTTATCTGATATTGTCACTTACATTTCGTTGCCTACCTCTCCCTTACTAAAGCTAAACAGACATCTCCCGTGGCTAATGTACAACTCCTTCCCCAACGTTTCACTTTATAAAGTTACAGAACCTAACTGAGATCACTATATACAAGCAACCGTATAGATCCATACAGAACATTAAGCATACCGCTTATCTGATATTGTCACTTACATTTCGTTGCCTACCTCTCCCTTACTAAAGCTAAACAGACATCTCCCGTGGCTAATGTACAACTCCTTCCCCAACGTTTCACTTTATAAAGTTACAGAACCTAACTGAGATCACTATATACAAGCAGCCGTATAGATCCATACAGAACATTAAGCATGCCGCTTATCTGATATTGTCACTTACATTTCGTTGCCTACCTCTCCCTTACAAAAGCTAAACAGACATCTCCCGTGGCTAATGTACAACTCCTTCCCCAACGTTTCACTTTATAAAGTTACAGAACCTAACTGAGATCACTATATACAAGCAACCGTATAGATCCATACAGAACATTAAGTATTCCGCATATCTGATATTGTCACTTTCCATTCTACTTCTAGCAGTTTCTGGTCTTGGATCGATTTATTTCACCAATGTGAGTAATATTAGAATCGAGATGTTTGTTTATTGATTAAATTCCAAATATTTGTGCGATTGTGTTTATGTAACAGCTATTATTAGAATCGATTTATTTCTAAAATATTTAACTAAATTTGAAGTGTTATGAATGAACGAATTAAATGAATGAATTTCTCCAGATATTCTTTTTGTGTTTGAAAGATTGATCAAATTCATAAGATGGGTGTTGAAAAATAGGAAATATTACGTGGATCCATCAAAATCTTTTATTGTATTGAAACTGTGTATTCCATAAAAATAAGGCAACTGTAATGAAACATCTTTGCAATGATACATTCCTAAAGTGGACCTAATCTCTACTAGCATCATGTGTAGAAAGAGGAATATGGAAAGGTAGTGGGAATAAAGCTAGAATCAAGAAAGGGGCATAAAACAATTCTGGATTACGATATGGAGAACCATTTTGAATTTTGTATATATATACATATATATATATATATATATATATATATATATATATATATATATATATATATATATATATATATATATATGTGTGTGTATATATATATATATATATATATATATATATATATATATGTATATATATATGTATATATATATATATATATATATATATATATATATATATATATATATATATATTCTTATATATATATATATATATATATATATATATATATATATATATATATAGAATATCAAATGTGTTTTCCTGTTAGAATATTTTTAAGATCAAATAATATACACAAATACAGGAATATTTAATTTATTGAACAAAAAACTCAAAGCTTTTCGTTGGTTTACATTACCAACAGTTCTTTTATCATTCTTACTATTGTAACTCCTGAAGTTGTTGGAAATGTAAACCAACGAAAAGCTTTGAGTTTATTGTTCAATAAATTAAATATTCCTGTATTTGTATATATTATTTGATCTTAAAAAAAAAAAAAAAATATATATATATATATATATATATATATATATATATATATATGTATATATATATATATATATATATATATATATACATATATATATACATATATATATATATATATATATATATATATATATATATATATATATATATATATATATATTCCAAATATTTTACGTTATCCATTGTTTTTCCATTGCACTGACTTTATGAAGTTAATATATTACTATTGTAAGTAATTGCACTTAATGTTGGATAAAATTACTTACAATAGTAATATATTAACTTCATATGTATATATATATATATATATATATATATATATATATATATATATATATATATATATATATATATATATAAAATACGTTTTCTTGTTTAATAATTTAAAACAACACAGGTTATTCAAATACAAGAATATTTATTATTTTATATCCAAAGCTTTTCGTTGGCAAACAGTACCAACATCATCATCATTGATGATGTTGGTACTGTTTGCCAACGAAAAGCTTTGGATATAAAATAATAAATATTCTTGTATTTGAATAACCTGTGTTGTTTTAATATATATATATATATATATATATATATATATATATAAATATATATATATATATATATATATATATATATATATATATATATATATATATATACATAAATATATAAGGAACTAGTTTGTTACTTCCTAGGCTTCATTGAATAGTAGAACAAAAGGTAGATGTTGGTTTTGGTTTACAAAAAAACATTTGTATTTAAATTCCGAACTCTATCTCTCTAACATAGACGATAAATTTGTTTATAGTGTTAATGGAAAGTCTAACAAAATGTTTAAAACGGCATTGTTTAGGAAAGGTTTGATTCATATTTACCATTTCTAATGTATTTTTTAGGATTCTGCAAATGTTTATGTTTTATTGAAATTATTTAAAAGTTCACGGTTGCAGTTTTTTGGCAGCCCTTTAAGCCCAAACGCAAATCGAAAATGCCTGTAGTTAGCAAAAAGTGTGCTCTTACTTTTCATAATGCATAAGGTGTGTTCAAATGCCATGGGAGGCAACAGCTTATTAATTTTCTACTCAAAGGTTTTGATATTTTAAAACCTCGTCAATGTAATGCACAGAACGCTTTACACAGATACAGTGGTAAATAACTTATTCATATCTGGGCACTTGCATTGGAGAAAAGTTCAGAGGTCGCTTCGTGCGGCGAAAGCATTTCAGAAATGAAACATGCATGAAAGCCTGAGACTTTGGATGCAGCGCCGTCCTAACTGAGGAGGCTAATCAATTTGCAAATGTTCTGCCGGCGCAGTTCCCAACGAGTAAAACACGCAACAAGTAATGGTTACAGTGGGACGTATAGAACCGTGTCTATGTTAGTTGCAACAATCCTTTCCAAGAATGCAGAGTGGATCACGTGATTTGAGTAGGTACTTATAGGGCTACACTCAGTTGGCCTATATGTAAAAACACGACGATAGAGTTTCGGTGTGTTATGCAACATACAGGGCCCACAAAGGTTTATCAACAGTACCATGTTCATATCCGTGACAAGTGACAAAAACAGACCTATCAGAAAATTTCCATGTCAATAACTTTCAAAGCTACGTCAAAAATTCATACGCATTTGTCAGTCTACACAGTAAAAATACGCTGAAAGATGAGTGCAAAATGACCTTTTAACCTTTTGTAAAATTACAATTGTTAAAATCATTGTCTACTAATACTAATTAAAATTAACAAAAGATCCATTTAATTCGGAGTAACTTAAGGTAGAATTTATAACATAGTAAAGGTTTTAGATAAAACCTAATAGGAAAAACTTAGACCTGGTCTAACTCTAAATTCCTTTTTGCTGATAAAGCACTTCTATCTGGAGCTTTTGCAAAAGCCACTTTTCGTCACAAAAAACGTACCAAAAAATACTAACCTCATTAAAACATTACAAAACAAATACAATAACTATATTTAAAAAGTACTTAACTAAGTGAATACGTAATTGCTTACTAGCTGACGCGTTTCAAAACAATCGTTCCTTTTACGAAGCTATTCCTCTACTCACTCTAGTCTACTATCACTACATTACTCTGTAGAGGGTTAGCTTCGTAAAAGGAAAGAATGTTTTGGAAACGCCTTAGCTAGTAAGCAATTACGTATTCACTTAGTTAAGGACTTTTTAAATATAGTTTAATCAGTGAATTCAAGATGATTACATCAAGCGACTTCAAATACAACAACACAATATGTAATACCTAACTTATAATTTACTTGTTACCGAATACAATTATACCTAGTGGCGAGAGATTAATCTAATCAGTTTGGTGAGATGCTGCTGCTATTTCTATAGCGAAAGGTACAGATAGTTATAGCGGATCCACTGAAACGAAATGAAAATAACGCCTTCAAATCGAATTAGAAAAAAACATTTAGAGAATGGTTTTAATATATTACTGCAACTAATGCTGCGGCGGTATATTCAAAACCATCTGTTCTTTGGAGTAAATGCAAGGAGCAAGATATTCCTCGACATAAAATAGCATTATTCAATAGGTTACATAGTAACTATTCTGGTTATACGGAGGTGTAACAAGGAAAGGATACGGAGATCTCTGAAAAGAGAAGCTGGTCGTGAGAAACTCACAGCCATCACATTTCTACCGTGAAGGAATGTGTGTGTGTGTGTGTGTGTGTGTGTGTGTGTGTGTGTGTGTGTGTGTGTGTGTGTGTGTGTGTGTGTGTGTGTGTGTGTGTGTGTGTGTGTGTGTGTGTGTGTGTGTGTGTGTGTGTGTGTGTGTGTGTGTGTGTGTGTGTGTGTGTGTGTGTGTGTGTGTGTGTGTGTGTGTGTGTGTGTGTGTGTGTGTGTGTGTGTGTGTGTGTGTGTGTGTGTGTGTGTGTGTGTGTGTGTGTGTGTGTGTGTGTGTGTGTGTGTGTGTGTGTGTGTGTGTGTGTGTGTGTGTGTGTGTGTGTGTGTGTGTGTGTGTGTGTGTGTGTGTGTGTGTGTGTGTGTGTGTGTGTGTGTGTGTGTGTGTGTGTGTGTGTGTGTGTGTGTGTGTGTGTGTGTGTGTGTGTGTGTGTGTGTGTGTGTGTGTGTGTGTGTGTGTGTGTGTGTGTGTGTGTGTGTGTGTGTGTGTGTGTGTGTGTGTGTGTGTGTGTGTGTGTGTGTGTGTGTGTGTGTGTGTGTGTGTGTGTGTGTGTGTGTGTGTGTGTGTGTGTGTGTGTGTGTGTGTGTGTGTGTGTGTGTGTGTGTGTGTGTGTGTGTGTGTGTGTGTGTGTGTGTGTGTGTGTGTGTGTGTGTGTGTGTGTGTGTGTGTGTGTGTGTGTGTGTGTGTGTGTGTGTGTGTGTGTGTGTGTGTGTGTGTGTGTGTGTGTGTGTGTGTGTGTGTGTGTGTGTGTGTGTGTGTGTGTGTGTGTGTGTGTGTGTGTGTGTGTGTGTGTGTGTGTGTGTGTGTGTGTGTGTGTGTGTGTGTGTGTGTGTGTGTGTGTGTGTGTGTGTGTGTGTGTGTGTGTGTGTGTGTGTGTGTGTGTGTGTGTGTGTGTGTGTGTGTGTGTGTGTGTGTGTGTGTGTGTGTGTGTGTGTGTGTGTGTGTGTGTGTGTGTGTGTGTGTGTGTGTGTGTGTGTGTGTGTGTGTGTGTGTGTGTGTGTGTGTGTGTGTGTGTGTGTGTGTGTGTGTGTGTGTGTGTGTGTGTGTGTGTGTGTGTGTGTGTGTGTGTGTGTGTGTGTGTGTGTGTGTGTGTGTGTGTGTGTGTGTGTGTGTGTGTGTGTGTGTGTGTGTGTGTGTGTGTGTGTGTGTGTGTGTGTGTGTGTGTGTGTGTGTGTGTGTGTGTGTGTGTGTGTGTGTGTGTGTGTGTGTGTGTGTGTGTGTGTGTGTGTGTGTGTGTGTGTGTGTGTGTGTGTGTGTGTGTGTGTGTGTGTGTGTGTGTGTGTGTGTGTGTGTGTGTGTGTGTGTGTGTGTGTGTGTGTGTGTGTGTGTGTGTGTGTGTGTGTGTGTGTGTGTGTGTGTGTGTGTGTGTGTGTGTGTGTGTGTGTGTGTGTGTGTGTGTGTGTGTGTGTGTGTGTGTGTGTGTGTGTGTGTGTGTGTGTGTGTGTGTGTGTGTGTGTGTGTGTGTGTGTGTGTGTGTGTGTGTGTGTGTGTGTGTGTGTGTGTGTGTGTGTGTGTGTGTGTGTGTGTGTGTGTGTGTGTGTGTGTGTGTGTGTGTGTGTGTGTGTGTGTGTGTGTGTGTGTGTGTGTGTGTGTGTGTGTGTGTGTGTGTGTGTGTGTGTGTGTGTGTGTGTGTGTGTGTGTGTGTGTGTGTGTGTGTGTGTGTGTGTGTGTGTGTGTGTGTGTGTGTGTGTGTGTGTGTGTGTGTGTGTGTGTGTGTGTGTGTGTGTGTGTGTGTGTGTGTGTGTGTGTGTGTGTGTGTGTGTGTGTGTGTGTGTGTGTGTGTGTGTGTGTGTGTGTGTGTGTGTGTGTGTGTGTGTGTGTGTGTGTGTGTGTGTGTGTGTGTGTGTGTGTGTGTGTGTGTGTGTGTGTGTGTGTGTGTGTGTGTGTGTGTGTGTGTGTGTGTGTGTGTGTGTGTGTGTGTGTGTGTGTGTGTGTGTGTGTGTGTGTGTGTGTGTGTGTGTGTGTGTGTGTGTGTGTGTGTGTGTGTGTGTGTGTGTGTGTGTGTGTGTGTGTGTGTGTGTGTGTGTGTGTGTGTGTGTGTGTGTGTGTGTGTGTGTGTGTGTGTGTGTGTGTGTGTGTGTGTGTGTGTGTGTGTGTGTGTGTGTGTGTGTGTGTGTGTGTGTGTGTGTGTGTGTGTGTGTGTGTGTGTGTGTGTGTGTGTGTGTGTGTGTGTGTGTGTGTGTGTGTGTGTGTGTGTGTGTGTGTGTGTGTGTGTGTGTGTGTGTGTGTGTGTGTGTGTGTGTGTGTGTGTGTGTGTGTGTGTGTGTGTGTGTGTGTGTGTGTGTGTGTGTGTGTGTGTGTGTGTGTGTGTGTGTGTGTGTGTGTGTGTGTGTGTGTGTGTGTGTGTGTGTGTGTGTGTGTGTGTGTGTGTGTGTGTGTGTGTGTGTGTGTGTGTGTGTGTGTGTGTGTGTGTGTGTGTGTGTGTGTGTGTGTGTGTGTGTGTGTGTGTGTGTGTGTGTGTGTGTGTGTGTGTGTGTGTGTGTGTGTGTGTGTGTGTGTGTGTGTGTGTGTGTGTGTGTGTGTGTGTGTGTGTGTGTGTGTGTGTGTGTGTGTGTGTGTGTGTGTGTGTGTGTGTGTGTGTGTGTGTGTGTGTGTGTGTGTGTGTGTGTGTGTGTGTGTGTGTGTGTGTGTGTGTGTGTGTGTGTGTGTGTGTGTGTGTGTGTGTGTGTGTGTGTGTGTGTGTGTGTGTGTGTGTGTGTGTGTGTGTGTGTGTGTGTGTGTGTGTGTGTGTGTGTGTGTGTGTGTGTGTGTGTGTGTGTGTGTGTGTGTGTGTGTGTGTGTGTGTGTGTGTGTGTGTGTGTGTGTGTGTGTGTGTGTGTGTGTGTGTGTGTGTGTGTGTGTGTGTGTGTGTGTGTGTGTGTGTGTGTGTGTGTGTGTGTGTGTGTGTGTGTGTGTGTGTGTGTGTGTGTGTGTGTGTGTGTGTGTGTGTGTGTGTGTGTGTGTGTGTGTGTGTGTGGTGTGTGTGTGTGTGTGTGTGTGTGTGTGTGTGTGTGTGTGTGTGTGTGTGTGTGTGTGTGTGTGTGTGTGTGTGTGTGTGTGTGTGTGTGTGTGTGTGTGTGTGTGTGTGTGTGTGTGTGTGTGTGTGTGTGTGTGTGTGTGTGTGTGTGTGTGTGTGTGTGTGTGTGTGTGTGTGTGTGTGTGTGTGTGTGTGTGTGTGTGTGTGTGTGTGTGTGTGTGTGTGTGTGTGTGTGTGTGTGTGTGTGTGTGTGTGTGTGTGTGTGTGTGTGTGTGTGTGTGTGTGTGTGTGTGTGTGTGTGTGTGTGTGTGTGTGTGTGTGTGTGTGTGTGTGTGTGTGTGTGTGTGTGTGTGTGTGTGTGTGTGTGTGTGTGTGTGTGTGTGTGTGTGTGTGTGTGTGTGTGTGTGTGTGTGTGTGTGTGTGTGTGTGTGTGTGTGTGTGTGTGTGTGTGTGTGTGTGTGTGTGTGTGTGTGTGTGTGTGTGTGTGTGTGTGTGTGTGTGTGTGTGTGTGTGTGTGTGTGTGTGTGTGTGTGTGTGTGTGTGTGTGTGTGTGTGTGTGTGTGTGTGTGTGTGTGTGTGTGTGTGTGTGTGTGTGTGTGTGTGTGTGTGTGTGTGTGTGTGTGTGTGTGTGTGTGTGTGTGTGTGTGTGTGTGTGTGTGTGTGTGTGTGTGTGTGTGTGTGTGTGTGTGTGTGTGTGTGTGTGTGTGTGTGTGTGTGTGTGTGTGTGTGTGTGTGTGTGTGTGTGTGTGTGTGTGTGTGTGTGTGTGTGTGTGTGTGTGTGTGTGTGTGTGTGTGTGTGTGTGTGTGTGTGTGTGTGTGTGTGTGTGTGTGTGTGTGTGTGTGTGTGTGTGTGTGTGTGTGTGTGTGTGTGTGTGTGTGTGTGTGTGTGTGTGTGTGTGTGTGTGTGTGTGTGTGTGTGTGTGTGTGTGTGTGTGTGTGTGTGTGTGTGTGTGTGTGTGTGTGTGTGTGTGTGTGTGTGTGTGTGTGTGTGTGTGTGTGTGTGTGTGTGTGTGTGTGTGTGTGTGTGTGTGTGTGTGTGTGTGTGTGTGTGTGTGTGTGTGTGTGTGTGTGTGTGTGTGTGTGTGTGTGTGTGTGTGTGTGTGTGTGTGTGTGTGTGTGTGTGTTAAATATTTCAAGACCGACAATTCCCCATTTCGGTAAGATTAAAGTTTAAGAAAATCTCTATCTGTAGCTCGCCTTTATCTGTGAGTCCTTACCGCGGCGCTCGGCGTACCAAAGTCCTAGCCTAATCTATAGACACTCTCCACTGTTGTTAAAGACGTTTGACAACAATTTATATAAAAACACTTTACTCTTGACTAACACTAATGAAGACGGCGAGCGGTTTTCTTGTGGCTTATGTTTACTTCGGCAGTTTAAGCAATGACGGCCATAATGTTCTAAGCTTAACACAACAAGAAAACACTAAAATTTTTGTGCCTATCTGTTACTGAAGTAAAGCCCATCTGACTATGATCGTCTCAGTAATAGAAATGTGGATATATATATATACTCGCTGATACGTATTCCTTCACGGATGAAAAAATATGATGAATAGTTAATATCCAGAGTACATCAGTAAGAGTGAGCAGTTGAACTTGCTCTTCAACTGTTGTTGCAGGTTCATCTCGTCAATGCTAGGTGAAATAATAGCGAAACGAGATGCACTATAGAATGTACTCCGGATATTAACAATTCATCACACACGCGCACGCGCGCACACACACACACACACACACACACGTACAATCACTTGCTCACGCACACATACACTCGCTCACGCACCAGCACGCGCGCGCACACACACACACGCGCGCGCGTACAATCACTTGCTCACGCACACACACACACACACGCGCGCGCGGGCGCGCGCGTACACTCATTTGCTCACGCACACACACACACACACACGTACAATCACTTGCTCACGCACACATACACTCGCTCACGCACCAGCACGCGCGCGCACACACACACACGCGCGCGCGCATACAATCACTTGCTCACGCACACACACACACACACACACGCGCGCGGGCGCGCGCGTACACTCATTTGCTCACGCACATACACACACACACACACACACTTAATTGCTCACGCACACATACACTCGCTCACGCACCAGCACGCGCACACACACACACACACACACAAACACACTTAATTGCTCACGCACACATACACTCGCTCACGCACCAGCACGTGCGCGCACACACACACACACACACACACGCGCGCGCGTACAATCACTTGCTCACGCACACACACACACACACACACACACACACACACACACGCGCGCGCGCGCGCGTACACTCATTTGCTCACGCACATACACACACACACACACACACACACACTTAATTGCTCACGCACACATACACTCGCTCACGCACCAGCACGCGCACACACACACACACACACAAACACACTTAATTGCTCACGCACACATACACTCGCTCACGTACCAGCACGCGCACACACACACACACACTTAATTGCTCACGCACACATACACTCGCTCACGCACCAGCACGCGCACACACACACACACACACACAAACACAATTAATTGCTCACGCACACATACACTCGCTCACGCACCAGCACGCGCACACACACACACACACACACACACACACACACACACACACACACTTAATTGCTCACGCACACATACACTCGCTCACGCACCAACACGCGCGCGCGCACACACACACACACAAACACACTTAATTGCTCACGCACACATACACTCGCTTACGCACCAGCACGCGCACACACACACACACCTATAAATAACCTATATGACGATAATTATACCCCAATATTACAATAGAAGCCTATTACATAAATTAATTAAAAATACATTTTAAATAGGAAAAGTTGTTATATATGTCGTAAACTATAAATAGTGGTCAAAATTTGAAAAAAACGTGGTTTAAATTTACTTACACAACTTGGCCTATATCGAGTTATGAAGAAGTGAAATTCTACTCTACAATATAGCTGTATTACAAAGAGATACAGAGTATCCGGTTTAATAGACTACAGTTGTCTAGAAAAAATTAAGTTTTTCAACGTAATATAAGTTTGTTGAAGTAAATGAAGGGATTCCATTTCCATCGGCCTTGCATAACGTTAAGTAAATTTAGTTTTGCATACCTACATTACATACTACATTATTAAAATACAGCTAGGCCACAACTATCGAGCTTGTTTTAATTATAATAAAGGAATAAATTAAGTTGGCTATGTAAGCTAACTGAATTATACTAATGGTCTCATTTTCCCACGGTTTTACAACATATGCGTTCAAATTAACTTAGTAAACTTTAATTTTTTTCTAACCAAGCGTATCGTAACCAGGGACTTTATTACTATACTGTAAATTAACAACATAGCAATTTAATTTAAAATAAAATAGCGATTTAGTCGATATTAAAATCATTGAATATATACAGTTTCGCTTAGTTTGTAAATTTAGGTTAGGTATGTATTTTTTTTTTTTTTTGTTTTAATTTGAACGACTATTTCTGGTTAGCGACATTTATAATAACTTCTTTTTTGTTTAGGATGTACTCCTAAGCAACTTATATGAAATTCTGAAACAAAAAAAAAACTGGAGTTAGCGTCATAGGCCTATATTGTAAAGGATTTTTTTTTATTTTGAACAAAAGTTAAGCGTAGGCATCTTTTTAACATTTAAAACTTAGATGTAGATCTACAAAAACCAATTAATATAATTGAATTATTGAAGCACAATTGTAACTTGCAGTAATTGTTTTTCGAGTTAGAAAAAACAAGCTAGTTACTGCACTAAGCAGCGACGACCTTTATATTAGTAACATAGATTGCCTAGTGTAAGGTCCGCAATTTAAAATGCAAACTTCTAAACTAAAATTAAATACTGATTCATAAAATGTTTACGAAATACAGTAGATACTCCTTTCTTATAATAATAATAATTAAATAGTAGTTATGCAGTGTAACTTTTACAAATTGTAGTAGGCTGCTTAAACGCTGTTAGTCTATTTACGTTTTCTACAAAGGTACCATTTTGCTTAAAACTTTTAAAACATAAAACTATAGATTTATAATAACGGATGGTAAATATACTTCAGACTCATTAAAAGTGTTTGAAAAATATACTGTTTATGTTTAAATTGTGCAAAACATTTGTCTGGACAATTTCTATAAACAAATAGCACGTGTAGGTTAATGTAAACAATAACAATAAAATCGAATTATTCTTAATTTTTTGTAATTGTTTTGTAATACTGAGTGTAAATGCGTGTTTCATTTAGTTTAAATAGAGTTTTCGGTGTTTTTCGGTGTGGGTGTGTGTGTGTGTGTGTGTGTGTGTGTGTGTGTGTGTGTGTGTGTGTGTGTGTGTGTGTGTGTGTGTGTGTGTGTGTGTGTGTGTGTGTGTGTGTGTGTGTGTGTGTGTGTGTGTGTGTGTGTGTGTGTGTGTGTGTGTGTGTGTGTGTGTGTGTGTGTGTGTGTGTGTGTGTGTGTGTGTGTGTGTGTGTGTGTGTGTGTGTGTGTGTGTGTGTGTGTGTGTGTGTGTGTGTGTGTGTGTGTGTGTGTGTGTGTGTGTGTGTGTGTGTGTGTGTGTGTGTGTGTGTGTGTGTGTGTGTGTGTGTGTGTGTGTGTGTGTGTGTGTGTGTGTGTGTGTGTGTGTGTGTGTGTGTGTGTGTGTGTGTGTGTGTGTGTGTGTGTGTGTGTGTGTGTGTGTGTGTGTGTGTGTGTGTGTGTGTGTGTGTGTGTGTGTGTGTGTGTGTGTGTGTGTGTGTGTGTGTGTGTGTGTGTGTGTGTGTGTGTGTGTGTGTGTGTGTGTGTGTGTGTGTGTGTGTGTGTGTGTGTGTGTGTGTGTGTGTGTGTGTGTGTGTGTGTGTGTGTGTGTGTGTGTGTGTGTGTGTGTGTGTGTGTGTGTGTGTGTGTGTGTGTGTGTGTGTGTGTGTGTGTGTGTGTGTGTGTGTGTGTGTGTGTGTGTGTGTGTGTGTGTGTGTGTGTGTGTGTGTGTGTGTGTGTGTGTGTGTGTGTGTGTGTGTGTGTGTGTGTGTGTGTGTGTGTGTGTGTGTGTGTGTGTGTGTGTGTGTGTGTGTGTGTGTGTGTGTGTGTGTGTGTGTGTGTGTGTGTGTGTGTGTGTGTGTGTGTGTGTGTGTGTGTGTGTGTGTGTGTGTGTGTGTGTGTGTGTGTGTGTGTGTGTGTGTGTGTGTGTGTGTGTGTGTGTGTGTGTGTGTGTGTGTGTGTGTGTGTGTGTGTGTGTGTGTGTGTGTGTGTGTGTGTGTGTGTGTGTGTGTGTGTGTGTGTGTGTGTGTGTGTGTGTGTGTGTGTGTGTGTGTGTGTGTGTGTGTGTGTGTGTGTGTGTGTGTGTGTGTGTGTGTGTGTGTGTGTGTGTGTGTGTGTGTGTGTGTGTGTGTGTGTGTGTGTGTGTGTGTGTGTGTGTGTGTGTGTGTGTGTGTGTGTGTGTGTGTGTGTGTGTGTGTGTGTGTGTGTGTGTGTGTGTGTGTGTGTGTGTGTGTGTGTGTGTGTGTGTGTGTGTGTGTGTGTGTGTGTGTGTGTGTGTGTGTGTGTGTGTGTGTGTGTGTGTGTGTGTGTGTGTGTGTGTGTGTGTGTGTGTGTGTGTGTGTGTGTGTGTGTGTGTGTGTGTGTGTGTGTGTGTGTGTGTGTGTGTGTGTGTGTGTGTGTGTGTGTGTGTGTGTGTGTGTGTGTGTGTGTGTGTGTGTGTGTGTGTGTGTGTGTGTGTGTGTGTGTGTGTGTGTGTGTGTGTGTGTGTGTGTGTGTGTGTGTGTGTGTGTGTGTGTGTGTGTGTGTGTGTGTGTGTGTGTGTGTGTGTGTGTGTGTGTGTGTGTGTGTGTGTGTGTGTGTGTGTGTGTGTGTGTGTGTGTGTGTGTGTGTGTGTGTGTGTGTGTGTGTGTGTGTGTGTGTGTGTGTGTGTGTGTGTGTGTGTGTGTGTGTGTGTGTGTGTGTGTGTGTGTGTGTGTGTGTGTGTGTGTGTGTGTGTGTGTGTGTGTGTGTGTGTGTGTGTGTGTGTGTGTGTGTGTGTGTGTGTGTGTGTGTGTGTGTGTGTGTGTGTGTGTGTGTGTGTGTGTGTGTGTGTGTGTGTGTGTGTGTGTGTGTGTGTGTGTGTGTGTGTGTGTGTGTGTGTGTGTGTGTGTGTGTGTGTGTGTGTGTGTGTGTGTGTGTGTGTGTGTGTGTGTGTGTGTGTGTGTGTGTGTGTGTGTGTGTGTGTGTGTGTGTGTGTGTGTGTGTGTGTGTGTGTGTGTGTGTGTGTGTGTGTGTGTGTGTGTGTGTGTGTGTGTGTGTGTGTGTGTGTGTGTGTGTGTGTGTGTGTGTGTGTGTGTGTGTGTGTGTGTGTGTGTGTGTGTGTGTGTGTGTGTGTGTGTGTGTGTGTGTGTGTGTGTGTGTGTGTGTGTGTGTGTGTGTGTGTGTGTGTGTGTGTGTGTGTGTGTGTGTGTGTGTGTGTGTGTGTGTGTGTGTGTGTGTGTGTGTGTGTGTGTGTGTGTGTGTGTGTGTGTGTGTGTGTGTGTGTGTGTGTGTGTGTGTGTGTGTGTGTGTGTGTGTGTGTGTGTGTGTGTGTGTGTGTGTGTGTGTGTGTGTGTGTGTGTGTGTGTGTGTGTGTGTGTGTGTGTGTGTGTGTGTGTGTGTGTGTGTGTGTGTGTGTGTGTGTGTGTGTGTGTGTGTGTGTGTGTGTGTGTGTGTGTGTGTGTGTGTGTGTGTGTGTGTGTGTGTGTGTGTGTGTGTGTGTGTGTGTGTGTGTGTGTGTGTGTGTGTGTGTGTGTGTGTGTGTGTGTGTGTGTGTGTGTGTGTGTGTGTGTGTGTGTGTGTGTGTGTGTGTGTGTGTGTGTGTGTGTGTGTGTGTGTGTGTGTGTGTGTGTGTGTGTGTGTGTGTGTGTGTGTGTGTGTGTGTGTGTGTGTGTGTGTGTGTGTGTGTGTGTGTGTGTGTGTGTGTGTGTGTGTGTGTGTGTGTGTGTGTGTGTGTGTGTGTGTGTGTGTGTGTGTGTGTGTGTGTGTGTGTGTGTGTGTGTGTGTGTGTGTGTGTGTGTGTGTGTGTGTGTGTGTGTGTGTGTGTGTGTGTGTGTGTGTGTGTGTGTGTGTGTGTGTGTGTGTGTGTGTGTGTGTGTGTGTGTGTGTGTGTGTGTGTGTGTGTGTGTGTGTGTGTGTGTGTGTGTGTGTGTGTGTGTGTGTGTGTGTGTGTGTGTGTGTGTGTGTGTGTGTGTGTGTGTGTGTGTGTGTGTGTGTGTGTGTGTGTGTGTGTGTGTGTGTGTGTGTGTGTGTGTGTGTGTGTGTGTGTGTGTGTGTGTGTGTGTGTGTGTGTGTGTGTGTGTGTGTGTGTGTGTGTGTGTGTGTGTGTGTGTGTGTGTGTGTGTGTGTGTGTGTGTGTGTGTGTGTGTGTGTGTGTGTGTGTGTGTGTGTGTGTGTGTGTGTGTGTGTGTGTGTGTGTGTGTGTGTGTGTGTGTGTGTGTGTGTGTGTGTGTGTGTGTGTGTGTGTGTGTGTGTGTGTGTGTGTGTGTGTGTGTGTGTGTGTGTGTGTGTGTGTGTGTGTGTGTGTGTGTGTGTGTGTGTGTGTGTGTGTGTGTGTGTGTGTGTGTGTGTGTGTGTGTGTGTGTGTGTGTGTGTGTGTGTGTGTGTGTGTGTGTGTGTGTGTGTGTGTGTGTGTGTGTGTGTGTGTGTGTGTTAAATATTTCAAGACCGACAATTCCCCATTTCGGTAAGATTAAAGTTTAAGAAAATCTCTATCTGTAGCTCGCCTTTATCTGTGAGTCCTTACCGCGGCGCTCGGCGTACCAAAGTCCTAGCCTAATCTATAGACGCTCTCGACTGTTGTTAAAGACGTTTGACAACAATTTATATAAAAACACTTTACTCTTGACTAACACTAATGAAGACGGCGAGCGGTTTTCTTGTGGCTTATGTTTACTTCGGCAGTTTAAGCAATGACGGCCATAATGTTCTAAGCTTAACACAACAAGAAAACACTAAAATTTTTGTGCCTATCTGTTACTGAAGTAAAGCCCATCTGACTATGATCGTCTCAGTAATAGAAATGTGGATATATATATATACTCGCTGATACGTATTCCTTCACGGATGAAAAAATATGATGAATAGTTAATATCCAGAGTACATCAGTAAGAGTGAGCAGTTGAACTTGCTCTTCAACTGTTGTTGCAGGTTCATCTCGTCAATGCTAGGTGAAATAATAGCGAAACGAGATGCACTGTAGAATGTACTCCGGATATTAACAATTCATCACACACGCGCACGCGCGCACACACACACACACACACACACACGTACAATCACTTGCTCACGCACACATACACTCGCTCACGCACCAGCACGCGCGCGCACACACACACACGCGCGCGCGTACAATCACTTGCTCACGCACACACACACACACACGCGCGCGCGGGCGCGCGCGTACACTCATTTGCTCACGCACACACACACACACACACACGTACAATCACTTGCTCACGCACACATACACTCGCTCACGCACCAGCACGCGCGCGCACACACACACACGCGCGCGCGCATACAATCACTTGCTCACGCACACACACACACACACACGCGCGCGGGCGCGCGCGTACACTCATTTGCTCACGCACATACACACACACACACACACACTTAATTGCTCACGCACACATACACTCGCTCACGCACCAGCACGCGCACACACACACACACACACACAAACACACTTAATTGCTCACGCACACATACACTCGCTCACGCACCAGCACGTGCGCGCACACACACACACACACACACACGCGCGCGCGTACAATCACTTGCTCACGCACACACACACACACACACACACACACACACACACACACACGCGCGCGCGTACACTCATTTGCTCACGCACATACACACACACACACACACACACACACACACTTAATTGCTCACGCACACATACACTCGCTCACGCACCAGCACGCGCACACACACACACACACACAAACACACTTAATTGCTCACGCACACATACACTCGCTCACGTACCAGCACGCGCACACACACACACACACTTAATTGCTCACGCACACATACACTCGCTCACGCACCAGCACGCGCACACACACACACACACACACAAACACAATTAATTGCTCACGCACACATACACTCGCTCACGCACCAGCACGCGCACACACACACACACACACACACACACACACACACACACTTAATTGCTCACGCACACATACACTCGCTCACGCACCAACACGCGCGCGCGCACACACACACACACAAACACACTTAATTGCTCACGCACACATACACTCGCTTACGCACCAGCACGCGCACACACACACACACCTATAAATAACCTATATGACGATAATTATACCCCAATATTACAATAGAAGCCTATTACATAAATTAATTAAAAATACATTTTAAATAGGAAAAGTTGTTATATATGTCGTAAACTATAAATAGTGGTCAAAATTTGAAAAAAACGTGGTTTAAATTTACTTACACAACTTGGCCTATATCGAGTTATGAAGAAGTGAAATTCTACTCTACAATATAGCTGTATTACAAAGAGATACAGAGTATCCGGTTTAATAGACTACAGTTGTCTAGAAAAAATTAAGTTTTTCAACGTAATATAAGTTTGTTGAAGTAAATGAAGGGATTCCATTTCCCTCGGCCTTGCATAAAGTTAAGTAAATTTAGTTTTGCATACCTACATTACATACTACATTATTAAAATACAGCTAGGCCACAACTATCGAGCTTCTTTTAATTATAATAAAGGAATAAATTAAGTTGGCTATGTAAGATAACTGAATTATACTAATGGTCTCATTTTCACGCGGTTTTACAACATATGCGTTCAAATTAACTTAGTAAACTTGAATTTTTTTCTAACCAAGCGTATCGTAACCAGGAACTTTATTACTATACTGTAATTTAACAACACAGCAATTTAATTTAAAATAAAATAGCGATTTAGTCGATATTAAAATCATTGAATATCAGGCGCGTATCCAACAACTTCCTTTGGGGGGGGGGGGGTGGCGATCGATGGATATATATATAATATGTGTGTGTGTGTGCGTGCGCACGCGCGCGCGTGCGTGTATGTAAAAACATAGAACAGAAAAAGTTCTTTCTACGCTTGCGTTAGAAATCGGAAACGTGATAAAGATTCGTAGCAAATTAGACTTTTTAATAAATAATTATTCCAGTTTCGATAACACTTATGGCTAGAGAATATTATTAATTTCATAATAAGCATTATTATAAAAATGGTTTATTAATTAATATAAGTAGTTATTCTTCCAACACGAACAATTCCGGAGTTAACTGCGAATGTTACGCTTGCAAAATTACGTATTGAAAATCATGTTTTTTTTTATTTATTTTTTTTCAAGACTAAGCTTCACTAGCGCTATCTCTTATTAAGACGTTTTCGAGGGTATGCCGAGGAAACGCGTCACATTTTCAAATTAAATATTAAAATTTTATTTTGTATTTACAATAAAAGACGAATTAACTTAAGTAAAAGTCTAATTTAATAGAAAGTCCTAAATTAATAATATATTGTCGATTTTTAACCTAAAGTTCTTGAGGGTTGGGGGGGGCGATGAATATATACAGTTTCGCTTAGTTTGTAAATTTAGGTTAGGTATGTATTTGTTGTTTATTTGAACGACTATTTCTGGTTTGCGACATTTATAATAAATTCTTTTTTGTTTAGGATGTACCCCTAAGCAACTTATATAAAATTCTGAAACAAAAAAAAACTGGAGTTAGCGTCATAGGCCTATATATTGTAAATAATAAACTCGATTTTTTTTATATTTTGAACAAAAGTTAAGCGTAGGCATCTTTTTAACATTTTAAACTTAGATGTAGATCTACAAAAACCAATTAATATAATTGAATTATAGAAGTCAATGATATATTACTGCACAATTGTAACTTGCAGTAGGCCTAATTTTTTTTCCAAGTTAGAAAAAAAACGAGCTAGTTACTGCACTAAGCAGCGCCGGCCTTTATAATAGTAACTTAGATTGCCAAATGTAACGTCCGCAATTTAAAATGCGGACTTCTAAACTAAAATCAAATACTGATTCATAAAATTTTTACGAAATACAGTAGACTTCTTTCTTATAATAATAATAATTAAATAGTATTTATTCAGTGTAACTTTTACAAATTGTAGTAGACTGCTTAAACGCTGTTAGTCTATTTACTTTTTCCACAAAGATACCATTTTGTTTAAAACATAAAACTATAGATTTATAATAACGGATGGTAAATATACTTCTGACTCATTAAAAGTGTTTGTAAAATATACTATTTATGTTTAAATTGTGCAAAACATTTGTCTGAACAATTTCTATAAACAAATAGCACGTGTAGGTTAATGTAAACAATAACAATAAAATCGAATTGTTTGTAATTGTATTGTAATACTGAGTGTAAATGCGTGTTTCATTTAGTTTAAATAGAGTTTTCGGTGTTTTTTACACACCATTGGTCTAAAAACTTTTAACAATTCATTAGTCTATTGATAACAAATTTCATGATGGGCGAAAATGAACCTTATCACTCACCAGAAAAAAACCAAGTCCCAGAAATCGTATTCCAAATTGATCCACTTACAGTGACACATTTTTCACTTTAACATGTACATTAAATTCACACACTAAATTCACGTTACTAAAACACATTAGCAATTTTAAATACCAAAGGAAATAAACAAGTCCGCACTAAACGGCAAACTTCTTGTAAGCTATATGATGTCATACTAGTGTGCCTAGAAACCACTACCAGCAGCACAAGTCAAAGCAAATTTAAATGATTACATAATAAAAACATCAAGGTTATACATTACCAGTTCAGTTTTTATATAGTACCAATTTTAACTACGCTATTACTCCAAGTACAGTCATATTAACATACATGTAGACTTTCAGAAAAATTATAACTTTTCATTACAATTATATTTTTTTTAAATATTAAGCAAAAACAATACTATATTTAATCAAACATTAATTTTGAAAAAAATCCCAACAAAACCTATATTTAATAAAACTTATAGACTGCAATTTTTTTAAACAACATTTTCAAAACATTAATAACTTTAATTATTAATATATATATATATATATATATATATATATATATATATATATTAAATATGGTGATATGTTTTCTTGTATATATAGTTAATAAATTTAAAATATTTCAAACACAAGAATACTTTTAATGAATATATTTATTCAAAAAATAAATAAATTTATTCATTAAAAGTATTCTTGTGTTTGAAATATTTTAAATTTATTAAATATATATATATATATATATATATATATATATATATATATATATATATATATATATATATATATAGGTTATACATAACCTAATATTTCATTATTTTAAAATCCTATCAATAAGTGTGGTTTCCATTTCAACTGAATTATTTTATTTGTCTATAAAATACTGAAAAACCATTTGTTCCAACTTGTGATTTGACATATCTTTTTTATCATGATTAATTTTTTACATTGATCGAAATACACCCAAGTTCGCAATATTTTATCAATTTTTGTCTATATACCGTTTCAAGTGGTATAAATATTATCCTTCTTGAAGCTGTAATTTAATTATTAATGGAATTTAAATAGTTATGTATATAGCTCCAATAATATCTATGTTTGTATTTTCCAATCATTAAATCAATCTCTTTTTACATATCCTTTAGTTTTTCAGTTAAAATAATTACTATTACTCATTAGACATAAAATGTTAGGGCTTAATATATTATTTAAATTCAATTGGTGTTGAGTCATTAAAGGTTAAATATTTGTATTATTTATTTCTGTTCAAAGACAAATAATAATACTGTTTATTTGAAGCCATATTATGAAACTGTAACAAAACTGTTTATTTTAGGTCAGGAAAACATGTTTTAATATACTTGCCTTTTTATTGAGACATATTCCATATGGTATTAGCTGCCTCATGATCATTTATATTGGCATCTGAGCAAGTTTTAGATGAACTAATTCTGACTTTTAAACTCACTGTAAAAATATCTTAAGGCTTTTTTGTTCATTTGAAGATATTAATAGTAATTACAACATATGATTGAACCGATGACAGCTCCTGGCGGGTAGGCCATTGGCCTACTCAACGTTTTTACACTTATTTGGTAAAATCCTTCTTTATTGGTTATTATTTAAAAAGATAGATAATTTTATATATATTTTAAAAAATGTTCACATTGTTAAAGCGAAATTTAGAAGCCACCAAGCAACAATAAAATAGCAAATAATCACTTTTTTGTCTAGCTATCATATCATATGTATTTGTCCTGAGAGTAAAAATGCCCTCAAACCATTCAAATTTTAAATAATTTGTGGGGGAAGGTGCTATGCCCCCCTCGTAGTAACAACTCCCCTAACCTGTGCCAACTCAAAAACTAAATCCCAAAGCCTCCTAAAAAAATTCTGCTATGAAAAAAAATTTACTGTACTTTTCACAGATTAATTTCTAAAGAAATAAATCCATTTACAACCTCTTTTAAACTCAATGTAGGCCAAATAATCAAATATGCATTGAGTATCTGCATATTTGAAGAGTATTTTCAAATTGTTGTTTCTGTACACACTTTTTAAGATATAGATTTTGCCAATCATCTGTCTAAGACATCTTCCTTAATCAATAAACTGTATTGTTTGTAAACTATCACCTAGACATATTTCCCACTTACAATTATTTGAAACAGGTGAAAAAATTATTTGAAAACAAATCCTTTTTTCACTCATTAGAAAAATATATTATGATGGTTATTACTTACACTGGATATTTAAAAGTGATGAACTCATACATTTTATGATTACTTTCAAAACCAAATTTAATTATTTCAAAATCTATTTCAATGTAAATTATATTTTAAAGCCATTTTTACACAGGTTACAAAAATTTTTTTTGTATACTTTAGACTTGTATCTAAATCTAGTTCTATGGCTAAATATGCTTCCTTCTGATTATAAATAGTAATTAAATGTTTTTCCTATATGATTGAGTTAACAGACAGATACTGGAAATGTAGCATGCTTACAGTTTTCCAAGTTTCCTTTAGTATCTAGATAATGGCATACATAAAGTTTTAGCCAGGAAAAAAATTTCAAGTTACCCAAAGTTCTTAACTTATTGACTGCCTAATAGTCACAGGGGTGACATCAGATTTTACAGAGCCAAAACGAAGCAATTAATCTTTGTTTAATCTACCTATTTTAATCTATCTTTAATCTACCTATTTTTGAAATAGGAGACATTAAAAAAAAAACAAAGTCTGCCTTCATTGTATCAATAGAATGAAGATCCATTTGGTTGTAATAGAATCTTCAGAATCTTTCATACGGATTTTTAACACCCGCATAACACTGTTGAATTCTATTAAATGTTCCATAAATATTCCCCTTATCTGGTTTGTGGTCAAAATAAAAATTTTGGAACTGCAGCTGTTTTTTGGTCACAACTCACAGCCTTAGCACTATTTCATTCTTTACCAGAATTTACATATCACTTTATTTACTCCTTCCTGTATTTATTTCCTGTAAAAGTTTTTCATTTCTTAAAATTATATGATGTTTTGAACAGTAAAATACCAAAATAGCACACTAAATGAAATATATAAATATTTCATTGCTATTTCATCCATTTAGTTTCCTTACAACCATTCTCAAAACCAAAGCTTACTACAATAACAAATAAATCTATACCAACCAAAATATGTTTTAATTCTTTTTCCTACGTAGATAAAATAATTGTCAAGGCTGTACAGAGCTATGATGTCGAGAGGCAGTTGCATCATGAGATACTTCAGGGGGTTGGATTACAAGCCTAAAGCAGCAATAATTTGTTGCATAACTGAATGAATACTTTTCAACAAATTTGCTGATGACTTTTGAAATAATAAATTCATGAACAAAGCTACTGCTGCCGATAAATCAGAGTTAATGGATATATAATTTAAGAGAGTGGAGGGGGTTTGGTTTAGGCGGGTCGTTTGCTATAAAATATAATAAGGTGTGAGATTTGAAATGTATGTGGTCCTTCAAGATATGTCGTTTTTACATTGCGTGATGTTTGAATATTTCAAATTTTTCTGTAGCGGTTAGTTTTTTTACAATGGTTTAATATCTGGAGAATATTTATGGATCTATGGATGTTTGTATATGTGGGTTAGGTGTTTTGTATATGTGTTGCGTAGCTGAATTTTAGATTTATGTTTTTTATGACGTTGATGTGTTCTGTGAATCTTCTGTTAAATGATGTACCGGTTTGGCCAATGTAGAAGCTAGGTTAGTTGCTACATGTGAATTTGTATATACCGTAATATTGTATTTGTGTTTGTTGTTGATAGGGTTTGTTGTCTTAAAAAGTTCGATGCCAAATCTCTGTTGTCTTAAAGTGTTTGTTGTTTAGTGTGATATTTGGTGACTGAGTTTTCAGAATGGAGTAGCAAAACATTTTCTATAATGAAATTTCATTAAAGTAAAAAAAATGAGAAAAAAGAGGATACCTTATTGAAAAAAAGTACTTTATATATATATATATAACATATTTGTTTAATGATTTACATTTAAAATTATGCTTGAAGCACTGGTCTTTCAAATTTTCCTTCCAAGTTGACATTTGTTATTGAATACCCCGTGCCTCCCTAAAAACAAAACACGATATAATTATTAGTATGTCTTATATTTTTAATAAAATTCATAGAATAATGTATATAATGTACTGCCACAGAAATGAATTCATTATATTAAAACTGCTAATCATATTTCAGTATAAACAAAAATATTTTCGGGTGGATAAAAGCTCTGGCCTGTATTTTCTATTTGCTAAACATGTTTAAATCCTTAAAGTCGGTTAAAATCTTATTTTAATAATTTCAATCCGTTAAAAACCCATTCCTCTGGAACCAGTTAAACATTACGCATAAACCTGTTCCTTCTCTTCTGAAGGTACACCTATTTTTGTTTGACTGTCTGGACTTTTTTATTCTCAGCACTAGAGCTCAATTAGTTTGAATAAAACAATTTTTCATCATTACAGGAAACCAATCCATATTAAAAAGACAAGCTTGAAAATACTGCCAAAAAATTATCATTATTATTATTACTTTGTTTGACTTATACCACAACACAAATTGAACTTTAATCAAACAGTTATAATTAAATCGCTTACTTTATTTATGTATATTTAAGTACAGTTTTCTGGCTCTCCTAACATTACAATATTTTCTCTGTTGACTCGTTTCATAGTGACTCCATTTTCAAAACTTGAATCGTACTTTTAGAGAGGAAAGTCATCAGAGGAAGATATTGTAACGTTGGAAAAGCAGAAAACTGTACTCAAATATATAGAAATATTCCTAACAGAAATGAAGATAAGTAAATTAAGAATTTTACTTTATTTACATTAGGGTAAGAAGTAATCTAACTGTTTCTATTTCACAAAAGAATTTGTAGAAACTAAACAAGACTTCACAATTATCTACAGTACCTTAAGAGTTCTCTTCTCATACGGCACATAATACAGGTAATCTGAACTATAGTTAACAGTAAAAAGCAAAATCATTTGTATAGTAAAATAAATTATACGACACACAATAACATCAAACACTCAAAGAGGTTTTCAAAATGCAAATTAATATAGTAAATGTTATAGTTACATTTTTGTAAAATATATTTGCTTATTAGTTTTATATAGTTTTGTACAAGACATTCTTATAATTAAAAAATTCAATTATATACAGTAATACGTGATTCCCAAATTACGCAGTTTCAAATCATGCTGTCAGAGTTACACAGAAACTGGCCTGTTCTGGAAGAAAATGCTTATGAAAATTTTTATATCTCATGAAGAGATAATATTTTCAGGTTTTAAGGCCGCCAAAGACCGATTGACAGTGATGGTTGGCGCAAAATGCAGCTGGTTATTGTATGTTGCAACCTTTCATAGTTAATTGCTCAGAAAACCCAAGGGCATTAAAAAATATTTCTAAAGCTAGCTTGCTCGTGATTTGGAAGTCGAATCGGAAGGTTTGGGTGACAGCTTTTTTTTAGGACTGGTTTGATCATCATTTCATACTTCAAAAAAACGTTACTGTCGGTCCAAACAAATTCCTTTTAAAGTAATTCCTATTGATTGACAATGCACCTGGTCATTTTCCTACTACTTCAACTAATTTCAACACACATGTGAAAGTGATATTTTTGCCACCAAACACAAATAATTTGCTTCAACCGATGGATCAGGGAGTCATCAAAACATTTAAAGCTTATTACACAAGAAGATCATTTGCGCATCTGCATAAAGCTATGAGACAGAACAACGAGTTCTCTGTTGAAGATTTTTGGAAACAATTCAATGTTTTAAATGCTTTGAGAATCATTGGACAATCTTGGAATGAAATTTCACAAAAAACTTTGAATGGCGTTTGGAAAAAGGTGTGTCTATTTTTTCGCCACTGAAACTCAAGCTGAATCAGTGCCAGAGTCAGATGAAATTGCTGATGTGATTAAAGATGTTGCTGGTTTTGCCAGATAACTTAATTTAGAAGTGGATAATGATGACGTTCAAGAACTGGTGGATTTACACAACCAGGAGCTAGCAATTAATTGGGCTCCTAGAAATGGGGTGAGCAAGAGCAATACTTTAAAAACGCAGATGCTCTAGACCCAGTTGACGTAGAAGATGAAATGATGGTTAGAAACTTGGCAAAAGGCCTTAGTCTAATTGAGCAAGGTTTACAAATTTTGGAAAACATGGACTCCAACGATAAGCGTATTTCTGCCACTAAACAAAAAATTACCAACTTACGAGGAATTCTTTAAACGAATTTACTAGATTTTATGAAGCCTTCTATGTCAAAATAACTTTTTACTTACTTCTATGCAATATATATGTATATAATTGGGTTTTTGTTGTATTATGTATTTAAGATTTCAATAAATACACATTTTTCTTTTAAATTATTAGTTTATTTAGTCTTTAGTCCCAATTAAACATGATTCCTATCTGATTGTATGTAAAATTATACCCCGACTTACGCGAATTTGACTTACACGGTTATTGCTCGATCCTACCTATCGAGTAAGTATGGGGTATCATTGTACTTTTATATAAAAATGGGCTTTGCCAATATATTAAAAAAAAAAAAAAAAATCATTTTAATATTGAATACTGAAGACACAAGCAAATATAACCTGTTTAGTTTGTTAAAGAAATTAAAATATATTTAGTTCTTGATGTTTGTTCATTTATTAAACATTTTTTTGATGAATAATATAATTCAAATAAATTACTAGCTTACAAATCACACTTTAAACTGTTACCTTTACTTAAAAATCAGGAGGTAACAAATCTATCAGTGTTTCCAATAGAGAATATTTTTAATCCTGAAATTTATAAGCTTTGAAATTAAGTCCTAACCATATCAATACTCAGGCGCGTATCCAAGGGGGCGATGGGGCGATCGCCCCCCCAACCCTCAAGAACTTTGGGTTAAAAATCGACAATATATTAATAAATTAGGACTTTCTATTAAATTAGACTTTTACTTAAGTTAATTCGTCTTTTATTGTAAATAGAAAATAAAATTTTAATTTTTAATTTGAAAATGTGACGCATTCCCTCGGCATACTCTCGTAAACGTCTAAACGTTTTAACAACAGATATCACTAGTGAAGCTTAGTCGTGAACATATGAATTTCAATACGTAATTTTGCAAGCATAATATTCGCAGTTGACTCCGGAATTGTTCGTGTTGGAAGAATAACTACTTATATTAATTAATAAACCATTTTTATAATAATAGCTTATTATGAAATTAATAATATTCTCTAGCCATAAGTGTTATCGAAACTGGAATAATTATTTATTAAAAATTCTAATTTGCTACGAATCTTTATCACGTTACCGATTTCTAACGCAAGCGTAGAAAGAACTCTTTCTTTCTATGTTTTTACATACACGCACGAGTGTGCGCACACACACACACACACATTATATATATATAATGCATCGATCCCCCCCCCCCAAAGCAAGTCGCTGGATACGCGCCTGATACTTTTCCTAACAAACATTTACTTACTCGTTGTAGTGGAATTATATCGTTCTCTGTTATTTTCTCATTTGTTAATGGGTGTATCCAATCTTTTTTAATAATTTTCTCTACACATTCCATTGTTACAACATCCCCTCTATAAACAGAATAACAGTCTCTATTAATATAAAATATAGCAACTATAAAATAACATAAATAATCACAAATATCTTCAAAATACCTGTCACAATCATTTATAGACTACATAATCACAAAAAAACACTTGAAATACAATGTTTACTACCCTTACAAATAAATTACTCTAAAGCAAATATTAGAGCACCAGGCACTTCAGTAAATCAAGTAATTCTGAAGTTTTGCTTCTCTCTTAGCTTCAACTTTTGGAGTAATAACTAGTCAGCGGTCAAAGTGAGTACTAAATAGGTAACTTTTTAAGAACGATTTTCAAGAACTAGGTAACTTTTTACAACCTTAAATAGCACCAGCAAAAAACAGTTGAGCAGAGCAGATTCTACTTGGTGAACACCTATACTTAACCATTCAAGGAAACAAAGCATTTAAGGAGAGAGGAAAACATGCATGCACTGAGACGGACGGTTTGATGTGGAAAAATAGGAAAACACTTTTTTTATATCTGTTCTCAACTATCCCTCTGAAGAAGACTAGAGGCATAAAAGAGCGACCTTGATTTAATCAAGGCAACACATTTGTGTCAAAGAATGTTATTGGCAGCTTTGAGTCATGAATTAGCTGATCCAACAATGAACGTATCTTCAACACAAAATAATTATGGACAAGTAGAATATGTTCAGGTGTCATTGCTATTAAATCTTTTGCAATAGCATTATGATTGTATCAAAGAGAATTTTACCATTATTACCAGTCAAGATAATATAAATTTTCTCTTGTGACTGCATGGTTTACCAAATCATATACTGTAAACTTGTACACAACAGAATAAAAAGAAAATTTGGCAACTCAGCCATTATTAATACTATCAACATGGATTGTACACTTAGGTTTGTTGATTTCATGAGGAGTTTTACCACTACAAGTTACACAACACACATATTTACAAATAATTAACACTTGTAAACACAATTCTGTAAACATTGTAATAGAACTTGTAATCACAAATCTTGATAGGGCTACTTTCTTTTAGTTTTAGTATAGCTCAAAGCCTATTTGAGGTTAATTGGATTAGGTGCAAGACTTTAGACTTATATAGGTAATAATCTAATTTGTGTTCACAACACACACACACACATTTATTAATTTTTATTATTCAAAGATTTTTGTTGCCAGACAGGTATATTGTATAACAAAGAGGTATTTGTATATCCTATGTTGTTTTGATTATTATACAAGAAAACATATTTAATATTTATATAAAATCAACCTTGAAGGGTTATTTAGTGTGTTATCTTCAATGGATGTGTCTGTATTATAGGTTAGATTAGTGATTCGGTTAAATTAATTACATAAAGATATTTATTATATTTTTAACTTTCAACATCAGATTAATACAACATCAAATATCCAGAATTTTAGTGAATGATTATTCTTAAAGAAAGGAAATTTATGAAATAATTATACATATTTTATTACAGAGAATATTTTTTTAAATAACCCAAGATGTAAGCATGTTAAAATCCTGGCCTTTAATATAAAAACAGAATATTTTATAGTAATAATAACTTCAAATGATTTTTATCAATAATTATTGTAAGGTCGCTTTAACAAAAGACATTAATTTATTTGAAAAAAAACACAAAATTCAACTAATAAAAACAAATTGAAATATCTGCTTTAATAAATAATGCATTATAAATAATATAATTCTAAAATACGGAAAAATTACAATAAAGAACAAAAATGATATTGCTCAAAAAATATGTAAACAAGCAGATAAATTTTGGGTTAAAAATTTAATGAAAAATTTATTTATATAAAAAAAATACTTTTATCTATTGAAATATATAAGTTCCATATAAAATTAGCATTTACAATTAATAATATAAAATGGGAAGAAAAATATAATAAATTCAACTTATTTATAAATATAATTAGATATATAAAAATAAATAGTATAAACAAAAAAAAACTAAACAAATTGAAGATTGAAAAAAAAGTGAAAGAAGTACCTGAAATTAATTTTCATATTTGTCATTAATTTATCAAATATGGCCACTGATTTTATTATCAATGGAATAAAACTACTAGAAAACAATAACACAAACATAAAAGACATAAATAAAAATATTATTATAGATACAGAATTATCAATTAGTAAACTAAATGAAAATTTACAAGAAAATACCGGAATCAAAGCCGCCTATAAAATAATAAAAATTAATAAAACCCATAAGAAAATGTAAAAATAACCATTTCATTACAATAAAAGAAAATAAAAGTAATGATATTGTGATTATTAATAAAATTGAACACATAACTAAAACAAAAGAATTTATACATGATGAAAAATATATCAATTTTGTAAAATATATTAAAATCTTACGAATAAATGTAAAATTGAAATAAAAGATATAGTAAAATCTTCATATAAATTATTTAATATAAATAATATTAGTAACTATATAAATGATATCAAAAACTTCCAAAAATAAATGGACTAATTAAATTACATAAAACAGATAAACCAACAATACCGTTCGTAAATTTTATAAATGTTCCATCTTATAAAATATCATCATATATGATAACTATTCTTAAAGATAAAATAAAAATTAATAATAATCATGCTATCATAAATTATATTGATCTTATTGAAAAATTAAATACAATTAAAATTGACAATAATACAACATATAAGATATAGAATATATATATATATACAAACATACCTATAAAAATAACCTTCAAAATTATCTAAATTAGAACATGAGAAACATTGTTGGGCATTTTGTTATTTGTTTTCTGTATTTGGGGATGGTTTTAAGATCAGTTAATTTGTTTTATTATTTGGATTATTTTGTTTATTGGTATATTAGAATACATGTTTGTGATATCAAATGACATAAATTTAGTGTTTTTTGTTATTTTTACTGTTTTTTAGTTTGTTAGTTACATTAATTGAGTTGTTTACAGTGTATTTATTTTCCAGTTTAAGTTATGTGTTAGGTTATTGCAATTACTTAAAGACCACACTAAACCAAAACTATTTAACATTAATAATAGATAAATAAACAGACAGATGGCTTAGCAATATCATTCCTCTCAAGTACAATATTAGAAATTTACCTCCAAAACCTTGACAAAATAATCATAAGATTGCCCTGGGGGTACCTTGACAGCATTAAAAACCTTACATTCAAAACGACATTGAGCGAAAAACATACATTATAAGGTACATGTTTTAAACTAATTTTTTTATTCGTATGTTAGGGTTTGGTATTGAACGATATCTTTCTCATAGAATGCAAATGGGTACTTTTAAACTTATAGCTTTGCAAAATTTAAATTAAAAATGTTTTTTTTTTTAATTTTGTAAAGTCCAATGTTATATTAATCTTTCATAAATTTTAAAAATTCAAAAAAATTTTCAAAGAAATAATACATCTAAAATATTAGCAAAACTTATGATAATAGTGGTCCGTTTAAACATTAATGAATATTAAATTAGCCATCAACTATCTAAATATTATAAGCCTTGTCTTGGCAAAATTATACTCTTGGCATCTGGTAAAACATACAGATTACATTATGCAATAATATTTCAGTTGTAATATTCTAGTTTTCTGCTAGGATCTTAGGTATAGTAATATTCTGTTTTTCATTAGAATGTCATCTCTATAGTTGACAAGTGTCTTGGACCATCTGTCTACTGATTGTTTATGCCTATGCTACTCTTTTAAAACTTTATATGTATATCCATATTCTCAATTGAAAATATTAAAATAAAAACACAATTTATTTAACGTTCATTTACGAGATTTAAAATTTTGTCAATATAAAAATAAATTGAAAACAAGAATAGTATAGGTAACGAAAAAGGTGGAATGAGTAAGTGGCAGGTTTCCACTGGTAGGATAAGAATAGAACGAAAAAAGTATAGATGATTCCCTTATGTTGGCAATCTATACATAGATAGTCTCATAGATGGAAGACCTCTGCAAAACTTTAAATGCTGTGGAAATTACCTTAGAAGGAAAGGCAGAAGATTCCTGTACTCAACTAATGATAATTTATTGTTGATTTGAAGTTTATATGAATAATAATTTAATTATGAATCTTATCAGATAATTGAAAAAGATATGCAACATAGTGGCAAATAGTGAGTACTGAGTTTTACTTACGTTGTTTTCAGAACAGCACAAGGAACAGAGTTGCTTAGAATGTCATGTGTTACAGCACACATATATCTGTTTTCTTTTACTAAGTGAGATTTCTTATCATCAGGATCCTTAACTGTTGTAAATTTCACTTCTACTAAATCTTTCATTTTTAGAGGATTTCCAGTCATAGGGCAAAAGATATTTTTGTTCTAAAACAAAATTAAAGAAAGGTTAATTAAAGACATTATCTTTTTATAGTTAAAGGTATCACATATTTACAATTAACAATAAAACTAAGAGTAGAGTAACTTCTACACGATCCTTTCACATTTCCCAGACTATGGAGATTTCTGTTCTCACTATAATCCTATCTCTAATCAATATCCTTATGGCAACTTCACTGGTTGCCAATTAAATACAGTTCCAAATTTGTTACCATACAGAAGGGAATTAAATAACTGTTTGTTACTCTATCCCCCTGCAACCTTGACGTGGTGAAGAGACTTAATCCGGGCGTGGGGGACGGGTGGAGCGGAGCTGTACGTATGTGGCTCCCTATAAACGGGAAGTCCAGGCATTTGTGTGAGTGCATGAAGGCGGCTCAAAAAAAAGGGGCCAGTCCTAGCACCTGAAGGGTTGTTATCTGCCCGGCTCTCGCCCTGCCCTTCCCTTGCGAGCGGCAACCAAGAAGCACCCCTCATCCAGGTTGGTGGTCTGGATGGGCACTTACACCCCCGATCTGAAGGTGTTATGCGATCCGTGCCGATGTAGATTCGTGGCCCTCAGGGTAAGGAGAGTCTTTAACGGAGCCTCAGGGGCACCTGGCGCCACCCCTGAGTACTTAAGTCGCCTTACCGCCGTAAGCGGGGCTCTGCGGCGGCGGACCTTTATTTCCCTAGCTGCTCGTGGGAACACACATGGCAGAGAAAAAAATAAATTTAACTGGTCAGGGCTTGGAACCTACCGACAAATCTGTTCCTATGGAGGTGGCTTCGGCCCCCGTAGAGACAGATGAAAATCCAGCTGCGAAGGCAACAGGAAGAATGAGTGGTGCACAAAGGAGGAAAGCACTCTGGCTTTCCTACCATGAGGAAGCAAAGAAGGTGGAGGCGGAGGGCAGAGAACCACCGCCACCCCCTTTGAGGAAACACCGATCCGGGCAGCGGAAGGGTTTGACGGAGGCTGGGGCTAGAACCCGCCCTGTCGTCCCGGAAGCCAGTGGATCAGGTAGGATTTTAGTACGACAAAAGAGAGAGAGGAAAAGGAAGGAAAGGAGTACTTCTAATCCTACTCCAGAGTCGGAGGTCAAGAGGTCTAGGCCTGCTTGGTCGGGAGGGCCGTCTTTCTTGGCGATCTCCGCCAACCTTCCGAGGGTTCTTGTGATCTTTGGGGATAGTGTAGGCGTGAGGATGGAGATGGCGGCGTTCGACCACCTTAAGGGCACCGTCATGGACCGGATTCTGGACACTCCTAGTGGAGGTTTTGTTCCGCGGTTCAGAGACACTCACCTAAGGGATGGAGTCGCAGCATTTATTTGTGCTGAGGAGGAATCGGCAAAATGGCTGAGAGAAGTGGTACCGTCAGTTAAGCTCGAGGACGGGACTCAGGCAAGGCTAGTAGTGCCTGATGAACTGATCAAAAGGGTGAAAGTGACGGTGCTAGTACCACCACCAAAAAGGGAGGCCACTCAGCTGGTCAAGTTCATCGGGATGCAAAACCCAGAAATTGACACTTCGAAGTGGAAGATCCTACAGTGCATTGAGCGGGGACCTGCAAGCCTCCTCTGCCTAGGATTGGATGAGGCATCGGCCAGATTATTAAAGGCAAGAGATGGGAAAGCCTTCCTGGGGACTGCAGAGGTCACTTTTAAGTGGAACTCTAAGGACCTGGAAGAGAAGGGCGAGAGAGAGAATCAGGAGAAGGCGTAGGGGTCAGTTGGAGATGGCTGACCCTCGAGCAATGATCCTGCAAATCAACTTGCATCACAGTAAAAGCGCCTCGGTGGTCCTAACCAGGTGCTTAAATGTGAGGCACACATTACCAGCGCTTGCGCTGGTGCAAGAACCGTGGCTGGTCAGGAACCGTATAAGGGGTCTGACTGTAGCTGGGGTCTACAGCAAGTGGGGAACATGAGGGGCACAGAGCATGTGTGATAGTCAGAGGACTAGAAGCCACGCTGATTCAAGAATTCTCAACTAAAGACCTTGCGGTGGTTAGAATTCGAGGTAAGAGCGAGGTAAGTGGGAGCAGGGAGTTCATCGTGGCCTCCACTTACTGCGCCCACAATAGAGAATCGCCCCCTGCAGAATTACGTAAGTTAGTTCGGTACTGCAGGGAGAGGAATATAGGAATCTTAGTGGGCTGTGATGCCAATGCCCATAATGAGGTGTGGGGCAGCACAGACACAAATGAGCGAGGTGAGGAGCTCCTAGCCTTCTTTGATTGAAGAAAACCTTGTGGTTTTAAACACAGGTGCCGAGCCAACATTTGTCACTTCAAACAGAAGGGAGGTTCTAGATATCACCTTCTGTAATAGACAAATGGTAAGGTGGGTGCATGACTGGCAGGTTTCGGATGAGCCCTCCATGTCTGATCACCGGATCATCACTGCTACGATGAGGGGAGTTGTTCCCCATGTGGTGTGGTTTAGGAACCCGAGAAGGACAAACTGGGAAGGTTTTAAGTCCTCGGTGAGGAGGCGGATGTCTGACTTCCGTGGTACATATGGTACATCAAACGAACTGGAAAATACTGAGGCCTACATCAGGACTGCAATTTCCACGTCGTTTGAGGAAAATTGCCCTCTCTCGCGGATAAACACTGGGCGTGGTAAGCTTAAGTGGAACAGCGAGTTAGAGGCAAGACGGAAAGAAACTAGAAGGCTCTTTAATAGGGCAAAGAAGAAGAAAACGGCAGAGACCTGGCAGGCATATAAAGACAGCCAGGGTCTCTATAAAAATCTTATTAAAGAGGTTAAACGTGCTTCTTGGGAAAAGTGGTGCTCAGAGACAAGCACACTGAGTGACACTGCTAGACTGTTTAAGGTGTTAGCAGGTGGACCGAGGGGAGAGCTTAAGTTTGTCAAGAAGACTGATGGTAGCTTTACTGACACCCCGGAGGAAACACTGCGTCTGCTTATGAGGAACAGTTTTCCCGATATTAGACCGGTAGGGGACAGTGCTCAAAACCTCCGACATACTGGGCTAAGGGCGGACTGGAATATTGCTGGGCAGGTGATCTCAGCGCAAAAGGTGAGAGAGGCGATTCTGTCTTTTGAGCCTTTTAAAGCGCCTGGATTAGATAACATTACTCCAGCACTACTACAAAATTGCTTGGAGGAAATAATAGGGCCACTGACAGGATTACTCAGAGGCTGTGTTGCCTTGGGTTACACGCCTGGGCAGTGGCTCAAAACGAAGGTTATCTTTATTCCCAAACCGGGGAGGAAAGGTTACACAGAGGTAAAGGACTTCAGACCTATCAGCCTCACATCTTTCTTGTTAAAGACATTGGAAAGGCTGGTGGACTACTATTTGAAGGAGGGACCTTTGAAGCAGTATCCGCTTCATCAGGACCAACACGCCTACCGAACTGGTAGGTCAGTGGAGACTGCGCTGTTGTCGGTCGTAGACTTTATTAAGGGTCAGATCAACAACAAAGGAATATGTATTGGGGCTTTTCTTGATGTAGAGGGGGCTTTTAACAGTACCTCTAGACTGGCCATCAAGAGAGCAGCTATGGATCATGGGATTTCTGATGGAATTATAAATTGGATTATGAGTTCCTTGGAAAACTGGATAAGCACTGCATCCTGGATGGGGTGCACGATAAATGGGATGGTCTCGGAGGGCTGCCCGCAGGGTGGAGTGTTATCCCCTTTGCTGTGGAGCCTTGTCGTGGACGGCCTACTAAGGACACTCAATGGAATGGGTGTCAAGGTGGTAGGATATGCGGATAACATAGCTATCCTTGTTAGGGGACCATTTGAAGAGGTCCTCAAAGACCTGCTTCAAGAGGCACTCAAGGTAACAGAAGCATGGTGCAGGGAGAATGCACTATACATTCAAGGAGAGAAATCTGTGGCACTCATCTTCACTAGGCGATATAAAACTAAATCGCTGGAGATGATGGAAGTTGGTAATACTAAAATAAGCTACGTTGAGAGTGCTAAATATCTGGGAGTTATTCTGGATAGGAAGCTACTCTGGCGTGAGCATTTGGAGGATAAGTGCAAAAAAGCCATAGCTACGTTCTGGCAATGCAGAGGAGCAATAGGCACAAGATGGGGTTTGGGTCCACGTCAAATGAACTGGATTTATTCCGCCATTGTGGTGCCGAGGTTGGTCTTTGCCTCTATCGTCTGGTGGGACAGGGCACAGAAAGAAACAAGTAAAAGAATGCTGGACCGCACGCAGGGGCTCTTCCTTAGAGGCATAACTGCTACAAGGAGAAGCACAACATGTGCGGCCATGAGGGTTATGTTGGGTTTTCCATCCTTGAGTCTTCAAATTAGGATGGAGGCAATGAAAACTGCATACCGGCTAAGCTGTACTGGACAGTGGAAGACAAGTAGCAAACTTCATAAACAGCTATTTGGGGATTCACTGAAGGAGCTCTGGATAGAACCTCAGGATAAGATACTGTCTCTTAAAAGGGAAAAAGGAAACTACAAAATCCTTATTCCTGCAAGAGAGGCATGGGCGGAGTATAGACCCAGACATGGTGAAATCTGGTTCACCGATGGGTCCAAGATGAAGGAAGGAGTGGGAGCAGGATTTAGTGGACCGAGACACCAAGACAGATTTTGTCATCGCCTGGAGGACTACAACTCTGTCTTCCAGGGGGAGGTGCTCGCGATCAAACTATGTGCTGAGGAAATAATAGGGTCTGGCAGGAGGGGCAAGACCATCTGGATTTGCTCGGACAGTCGGGCAGCTCTGAAGGCTTTAGGTAAGGCTAGTACCAGCTCTAGGTTGGTGGCTGAGACTATGGCTTCTCTAGCAGAGCTGAGTAAGTATAATTCACTCAACCTAACCTGGATTCTAGGACATTCTGGCTGGATAGGGAATGAGAGAGCTGACGCCTTAGCAAAACAAGGGTGTATAACCCAAGGACCGTTGCTGAGGGCAGTGGGCATGCCGCCTCGGGAGGGGCGCAAGAGGATCACGGCACATATAGACAGGTTGTGCAGGGAAGAATGGAATGTAACCTTGGGGTGTAACAAATCCAAGGTACTGTGGGGTTACTCAGGAGATGTGTGGGGCAAAGAACTACTCTCCTTAAGTAGACATCAATTCAGAGCTACTGTAGAGCTGGTTACAGGCCATGGGAATCTGAGGGGGTTCCAATACAAAATTGGAAAATCTAGGTCCCCTGTGTGCAAGAGATGCGACGAGGACCAAGAGGAAAGCCCAATCCACGTACTTTGTGAGTATCCTGCTTTGGGAGCTGCAAGGAGAAAGTGGTTTGGCTGGCAGGTATGTACACCAGAGGATATCAGAAGATCTAGCATCAGGTGGGTACTTGATTTCTGCAAAGAGGTAGGTATCCACTAAGCTAGTCCTGTGGTAGGGATGGGAAGAGAGTACAAAGGCTACAGCTAAGTGCTCTACACCGATAAGGTCCCTCCGAGTTTTAGTAATAATAATAAATAATAATCCCCCTGCAATGTTAAAAAAAATTCACCATATTGGTCTTTTTAATAGTGAGTGAATGTTAACTCACAAGTTGGAAGAATTTACTCACAGGCTTTTGCAATATCTGTGGCTTTGCTTCCGGTGTCATTGATGGTATCCAGAAACTGGGCAAATTTTTATCTCTGCCTTCGGTCATGTTTGACACTGACGGTTTATTTTCATTAGAAATTCCTAAAACATATAAATACAATAGTTAGATAATTCTGAATTTAACCCTTTTGATTAACAACATGAGCGTGCCCTGTATGGTCCCTGGGAGCAACATATTTTTAAAAGATTTTTACACTTTTTCTTTTTTCTAATTTTATTCTTTATGTTTTCTTTAATTTTTTAAATTATAGTGATATTTGTTATTATTTTTTTATTTTCTCATGTTAGCCAAACTTTACCTTACATTTACTGACGTTTCAACTTCTTTGCTAAAAACTATCTGTTAAGTCTTTTATTTTCTGTAAAATACTTATTCATTGTATATCCCCGTACAAACTTCGAACTATCTGTAAACATGTGGGAAAACCATAGACTTTCGACACAAAAGAACATCTTCGTTATTCAATCGCCTATTCATTGTAAACTACTGCAAAAACTTCAAAAGCGGTAAATACGTGGGAAAACCCATAGACTTTGGACACAAAAAAATGGTGACTCTGTGTAGTATTTATTGTCCAAATAGTTGCAAATATTTAACCTAGAATATAACGCAATACATAGGAAAATAAATCATAAATGTACGACAATGCTAACTTGGGAAAAATGGTAGAACGTAGATATACGGAAATGCTCCCGCTGGTCGGTGCGCGATCTCACTTACTGCTACTTGTATGCTAATCAAAGGGTTAAAGATAATAACAAAATGGCAGATTATATATGTCCTATCAAAAATTTCAATTTTATAGTTAATCTGCTACAGTGATGAGTTAATTGCATCTGTAAAGAGTATAGTGCTTCTAGTAAATAGCAAAAGTTGGAGTTGCAGTTGTTGGGTTATACATCTTGAGGTTTTCTGATTAAGACAACACTATGGATATTTATTCACTAGGCAAAAAATGCAACTTGCGGATGTTTCTCAGCAGATGCGATTCACAATAAAATTACATAATTGAGCAAACAGTCATGTCCGTGTCTCACAACACTGGACACTGTACTGACCACGTGAAAACACATCCGCTTAGAAACATCAGTAATTAGTGGTTTTTTGCCAAGAGAATAAATAAATATTCAAAAGTGTGTTATAAATCAATTTCTAACTAAAACTATAATAAACACATTACTTTATTTGTAAAAAACATTTTATTTTTGTAAATCAAACTTTCAACAAACATCCCATAGCTTGAAAATGAAATTAAATAATATATACCTGATTTAAAAGCATTTATAGGTGCACTCACTATATTTTTTTCAGACCTCAAAAAACTGTCAATTTTAGATTGTTTTTCTGCAGCAGCAAGTTCTTCTAGTTCTGCCTGTCAAAATAATCATATAAAGTATTATTTAAACTTTAAAAAATGAATTCACCAGTAAGAAATCTCATTCTAAATTTAGAGAACTACCTTCATTTGATTCTAATTAAAATATTTTAAAAAAATATGTTTAAGGCAAACTAATAACAAAGCTATTTTTAAATACTTATTTCTTTTTGATCATCATCAACTTAAAACCAAAACATACATCTTTTCATCTCTGCATACTACTATTTTAACCTTTAAGCCTCTGAACAAGTAACAACACAACAGTCATGTCACCGCACTGCAAGCCACAGGCAATATCAAGAACACTGTCACACTTTTATGTTTATATTATATGTTGTGATGTACTTATTGTTGTTAGAGAACTACCCGGCCATCTTTTGGCGAGTTTTAGAGCCAATTGTTGCCCTATAAAAGAAAGTAAACTCCTTGGATTTGCAGGGAATTTGATGTCATTTTGTAGTTGACTGAATGCTTACCTCATACAAAAAACTTCAAAGTTAGTATAAATATTTTTAAAACTTATTTTTTTATGAGATGTAGGCCTATAAAATGAAAACGTTTTATTAAACAATAAAACTACTGTAATATTTGTATAGACGTCTTTTCTAAATTTTTCCTGTAGATTACTACCAAAATTGTTTTTTTTCTAAAAAAAAGTTTGTTTCATATAAAACAGTGGTTAAATGACATTTTTCTCACAAAATGTCACAATTTCTGAACTAACAGAATATAAAGTACCAATACAATGGTATAAAAGTTATTTAACGAATTTTTGTTTTTCAACTCACTTTTAGGGCTTGTTTGGAGAATTAATGCTCAAAGGGATAACCCTAGAAAAAAACAGGCTGAAATTGTAGACTGGTAAAATGGCGTGATAGAAGAAATTAATAAAAATAACAGCCGGGCTTCTAATGGGATGAAAAATATCTAGGAGAGATATATATTTACATAAACTATTTCATTAGTCTATATCTATGACTATATATGAACAGTTCTAATATAGTGAGGTGATTGTAAAAATGTTTTTCAAAATACTATTGTCAGCGAAAAGCTTCAAACTGTGGAAAATCAAATATATTTTGATTATGAAATAGTAGTATCTGAAATATAATAAACATTTTTAGATTATAAAAAAAAACCACTCACAATATCTTTTTTCTTCTGTTTCTCATACTCTTTCATTTTTTTACTGATTTCATTTTTCTTGGTAATGATATATTCAAGAATTGCTTCTTTGTCAAACAAATAACCATCTTTTCTGCAAAAATATATATAACATTATCTATTACAATATAGCTACAATATATTATAATTAGTTAACCAGATAATTACGATAGATTTGGTTATGAAAAAATATCATAACTAAATCAGAATGATAAAATTGGGTATCGGTTGAATATATATAAAATGATATGTTTCCAAATAATAACAGATGGGCTTTTATATAAAGTTTATGTGGACATTAGTGCTGATTCACCTTTGCAACCTTTTACTTCACAAGAAACAAAACTGTTTGTTCTTATAATCAAACTCGTCCTTTTTGAACACTTTGTAGCTATATTTTAATACGCTATATAATGTGGTATAATATAATATGGTAATTACTTACAAATAACTTGTTAAGGAATCTGTTTCTAAAAAAAAAATTATGGTTGTATGATAGTAATTATTATGAAATTTAACTAATGTTTATGATTTGTGTCATTTAAAACCTCTTCCTTCTTAATTAGAATCTAATTTTAAGTAACATCTTGTAACAGGAAGAAAATCAAAGTTGTTTTAATCATAGTTAACAATAACCTGTTTTTGTTTTAAGAATAATAAATTAAGTGTATTATTAAAAATATTGGTATTCATTTCCTTTTCCCACTTAATCGATTTTAGCAAAACAAATTATGCCGAGTGATGTAGAAAATCATTAGGAATACTATAAAAATTTTTGCTCATAGCCCAAACATAAAAAATTTTGGAAAATAGCAATTCCCGAAGCCATGGTACACAAAAAACATTACAAATTCAATGTCTTGGCTTAATTTTTTTGGTATAGTAATTCGCCTGGAAATGTAATAAAACTTGCTGTTAACTCTAAAAAAAAACAAATTTTTTATAAAAAAATTAACTTTACCACATCAATTTCACACTGCTTTGAGTGGTAGTTCTATGGTTTTTAGACCAAAATTAGAAATAAAAGGTGTCCAAATGTTCGATGCAACATTTTTTTGTTTTATGCATGAAATAATGTTTGTTTTGTCATTTTGAGTAGTTTTATTACTTACTATCATAAAAAAATAAGATGTAAGTGCGAGTTTTATAAGTCTATAAATTTGTGTGCTAATGAAACGTAGTGCTATTAATGCTTTCTAAAGTTTTCAAATTTTGTAATTTTTTGGGAGCCAACAGCAGGTTTAATTATATTTCCAAGCATTTTCTGAGTTACTACAACAACAAAATAAAGCCAAAACGTTGAATTTGTAACATTTTATGTGTGCCATGGCGGGGGGGGGGATTGATATTTTCTACAATTTTTAATTATTTAGGTATGGGTGGATGTTTATATATATATATATATATATATATATATATATATATATATATATATTCTTGTATTCCTAATGACTTTCTGCAATGCCTAGTATAATTATTTATGCTAAAATCGATTATGTGGGAACGGAAAATAATACCAAAATATTATATATTCTACCATTGAATGATAATAATTCACAATGGCTTGCCAACTAAAATATTCAAAATAAATGCTTCCATTTGTTCTGTAATAAGGTTAGGTATGGATTTAGTATCTATGAACAAAAATTTCCCTTGTTAAATATGGAATTAGTTAAAATTTAAGTTGGAACATGCAATGTATAACATTTCTACATACATTAAAAATATTGTAGTATAAGGTTAGGAATAATTAATACATTATCAATCTCATATCTGCTAAAAGTAAACCAAAATTATAGAATTTTGATTAAGCGACACACTTACGTTATAACAGGATTCCTGCATGGCTGTAGAGTTAAACAGCAACAATCAAAATTTTTTATAGAATCTTTACCTACTCTTTGGCTTTGGGTGCCATACCCTGAAGCTTCTGCATCTTTCTTCTTTTCATGATATGTATAAACAGCTCCTGCAGTACAATTTCTAGCATGACGGGTCATTTTCGTAATATTTAACTGCTAGAAAAATTATTCTACTTTAAATGAAACCACTTCATTCAATACAAACTTCTGATGAAAACAATTACTGTAATTCGCGAGAATCACTTTGAAACTAAAAACATCAGACGTTTATTAATTGTATAACAGATGAATAAGTATCTGTGCATAGTTTATATTAAAATGTAGCACAGTTCAGTATCTTAATTCTATAACTTTGTTCTGAGATTCATGTATCTCTGGAGTTTTGTAAGCCTGTGATGTGTTTTGATGTCAATTTATTGTAGTTGGAATTCCTAACCTCTCACTTTTTTAAGAAAGTTGTATATTCTTGATTAGAAATATCTAACGCATTATTTAAAATATAGAATAAGACCAAAATTGTTACAATTACGTAGTTGATGACTAAGATTGCTGAAGATGGCTTTAAATTCTAACAGTATTATTAATAAAGGGACAGAAGACATTTCTTCAGAAGATATTCCTGAAAAAGCTAAAGAAGCTGTTTTAGTTGAAAGTATTGCTTTACCTAAAGGAACACCAACTGTTAAAGGTAGGTTATTTCAATTATTTATTTCTGTCTTGAACTTGAGGTATTATTTACACTTTTTTCTAAGCTTAACCCTACAAGTGGCAGGTGACACTTGAGTGGCAAGGAATTTTTACATTTCTTGCAAAGTTTTTTATTTAAAGAATCACTAAAATTATAAACAATGTCCTAATCATGTATTGTTTTATATCTTTGGTAGTTGTATAGAAAATGTTTCATACTTATCAAACAAGCAAAAAATTTACAGCTATTGGGAATTATGCACAAAATAAATGTTAGCTTACAAAATATAAAAATAGATACTGAAAAATGAATATGAAATTATTGTATTAATACATTCAGCTCTAGCATAAAAACACATCCTAATTGCCTGGGATGATCATAAGTAACACTCCAGAATCTAAAACACTGTTTTCAGAGCCATGACAAACATTAGGTAAGCCTAGGCAAGGTGTCAACAAATCTGGTTCTCTTTGGTATTACTTCAACAAAGTCCTATGTTTTTATCCATCTCTAACTAAACTGATAAAGGCAGTAAACCATTTTTATATCATCACGTAGCATATTCTCTAAGCATATGTCAGTCAGTAAATACAAACTAATAGACAAAACAAAGTCTTTTGGGTAGAATGGTGACCAAACAGGATTGATGTCCAACCTTTTGTTTAAAATCATAATTGATATTTGTATATTAAATAGTTATTCAATGCATTGCCAATTACGACTTTGCCACTGAACATGTGAAATATTAACAGCAATTGATAGCACTTGTAAGGTTCAGCTTATTATTATACTTTTAAAAATAGAAAACAATGGTAGGTATTGCTATTGTTTAGAATATTTTTACTGTATTTTAAAAATATACATCTTTAATTTTACTGTTGTCTGGGAATAATTTTGCTTAGATTTATTTATACAATAACTAATTTAACTTATCTAAAATGGTCATTTCAAGTAAATATCTTATGATTCTAATTATGCCTAATACAGAAATGCCTTGCCTTATCATATTGGTCATCTCTATAGATGTTTCGCTTGTCCTCCATCTGTCAGATACTTGTGTGTACTGATAGATAAAAAATATCCAAACACGTCAAATATATAAGAGATGACTACTATAAAATAAAATATTTCTTCACTCAGCATATTTATATAAATCCTAACTTAGAATAATACAAAATCATGTTCCTGCAAATTTGCACTTAGAAATATGTTGCGAATGATAATTTAGTATATTTTTATATTTTGGAATCAAGCACTAAACATGGTTTATATATTAAATTTTGTTTTTATTATTTTGTTAGTTCATTGACTACTGGTTGTCAAAAGCAAACGCAGGTAATAAGTACACAAACCAAAAATAATGGTTATAATTTGAAAAAATTTAAACATAACATTAATGTACTAATATATATAAATTGTATAAAAAGAGTACAATTTAATATTAAAATAAAATATTAGCTATTTTACAACATAGTAATTATTTGTTTGGTTGTCATAATAACAAGTCTTGGCTCGTGCTGTTCCACTTAGTAACATGATACTTTATGGGCAACAAATTTTTACAAAACTTAAAACAGACCTGAATATAAATATTGTTTCAGTAAGGAATATATGTGTAATTTTTTTTAGGTTATGACTGGAATAGTGGAATCAACTATAAATCACTTCTAGACACATATAGACATTGTGGATTCCAAGCTACAAATTTTGGACTGGCTGTAGATGAAATTTTAAACATGGTATATTATTCACCAAAATTCATGTGTATATATCCGTTAAATCTACCATCCCTCCTACTTTACGCTCATGGTTTATTGTAATAATATTATTCTGTCTTTTTTCTTGTTTAAAAAATTTTCTTATCTTAATCAAGAATTTTGTAACTAATCAATTAACCAGTTTGATCTTTAAAGGAAACAGGAAAACATTTTACATTTTTTTAAAATTGGGTTTTCTATAAAAATGAATTACTACTGTAGTGTTTGCATCAACTGTCATCTGCAGGCTAATTCTTAGTTGTCTTTAAATTTAGGTCCCTTAGTATTAAATTTAAATTGTATTGATTTTTCAGAGATAGTCTGTTTCATCAGCTCTATAGAGCAAATCAAAGAAATAACTACTATTTCGAATAAATTTTTAAAACCTGGTAGTATTTTACTCCATGCAGTTTAATCACTAGATGAAATTTAACCCTTAACTAACACCATGTTAAAACATTACTTAACAAACACCATACGTCTGACAGACACCATTATGTATTTTGGAATTAGTAATCATTAAACACTTTTAAAAACATATTTTAAAGACATAATCTTAATATATTTGTGCGATTTACAAAGTGATGCTTAAAATCGATTAAAAATAATTTAATATTACTAACAAAAAAATTTTCTTTACCGGAAAATTGGTTTTTCTTTAAAATATTTATTTTGTAATCTAAACATCGTAATTTATGATAATGTAAAGCTATTTCAATGTCGCAGAGACCAGCATTTCATCAACGCACATCGTTGGACCAGGAGAATAAAGGAGTAGGGAGTTCTCAGAAAATCTATTAAATATTTTGGAAACTGCAAATGTAGGGTCCTCATCTTTCCTTCCCTCACGATCAACAGGGTTGTCAAATCGTAATGCCAACAATAAAAATAAAAATCTATTTCTGGACATTGCACAACGAAATATGTCTTGACCTGTTCCAACAGTACAATAAAAACTGTCAATTGACTCGTTGCTAGATTTGAAAATAGCCGTATATATCAAAAGTCCGATGAAACCTTTCAACTCTATCATATACAAATCAGATGAGTAAGATAGAGGTTTTGAAAAATTACTCCTGATCAAAGTAATCTTTTTGTTTGTCCACATAATAATTTCATTCAAAATGTCATTAGAAAACAAAAGTCCCCACACGTCCTCAACAGTAGGGTTAGTTCCCAATTTTTTTGCAGGAGCTTTTAGACCTGGTAACTGCACAATTATATTATGCCTTCTTGTTCTAACATTTAGAGGCTGGTGCACTTTATTCCATTTAAATTGTGTTCTGTTACATATTTTTTTCCCATAGAAAAAACCATCTTCTAGAAGCAGGGGTTCAATACTAGAAGAATCTATCATACCTGGATGCTCGTTAGACAACTCTTGGTACACATCATCATTTTCTTCGCCCTCCTGTTCTGATTCGGAATCGCGTTCGCTATCATATTGATAATCTGGATCTCTATCGCTGTCGTATGGATCAGGTTCTGAAGGTCCTTCCAAAACATCATACACCAAATTCTCAAGATCGTTATTGAACCCATCACTATTCACAGTTACTAAGTTCATAACTGGTCTGCCATGTGATGGACCAGGTTTATCAGGATTTTGATAATCCATATTTATTAAAAAAGAAACATAAAAAAGCACACACTTACACTAAAAACACTATATACAAAGTTTGGAATGAACGAATAATGTTACTTAACAGACACGATACGTCTGAGAGACGGGAGAATGGGACGCACTACACTAAAATGGCTTTGGAAAAGGCAAACGCAGACAAAAACAAACAGGACCTTCACTATACAAACTATACCACTCACCTGAAAGGTAGACGGGTTGGGGACGCACAAAAAATTCGTAGGCGGAAGATACACGGGTTTTAAAATTCGCGACCGTCTCTGAGACGTATGGTGTCAGTTAAGGGTTAACATGAATATTCAGTTGCCTACTATGCATGATTAAAAATTCTTCAAGTAGCCATTGCTAGCTTGAGATCAACAGCCCTATTGTACTTTAGTGTTTAATTCCACAGATTGTTTTTACAAAATTATCTTTTTCTTATTTTTTAGACTTAACCAAGATTAGATGCAAACTTGAATTTTAAAAAAATGTTGTCTTAAATATTATTTATTTTTAAATTTTCAAAATAAGATGGGGGATAGTGAGTTCTTCTCACATTAAAAATATTAACTTTAGTGGTACCAGTTTCAAGTGGCACTTTCAAACAGTTTAAGGTCTTATTAAATATTACTGCTTGTTTTAGTAAAAAATGACATATCAAAAGCTATTTAAAGTAACAAGAAGTGCAGCATAAATCCTAAGAACAAGAAACATAAAACTAAGGGAAAAGGCATTCTCATTCCAGTAATGGAACATTGATCATAGCGACTGAAGCTATTCATAGAAAACAAACCCAACATAATAGCTAAAACAAATAAAAGACATACACAAAACTCACAAATTAATCATTTATCAACTCATACACGTTTCAATAACAAAGTCATCATTGTCAGTGAGTGTTACTACTATTAACTCTAACTTACAACTGTTCTTTGAGCTTATCTCAAAGTATTTAACTGTACTTTCATCAGTAGTTGTAGGTTAGAGTTTGTAGTAGCAACACTCACTGATGATGATGACTTTGTTATTGAAACGTGTATGAGTTGATAAATGATTAATTTGTGAGTTTTGTTTACACCTTTTATTTGTTTTAACATAACCTCACAAGCTAAGCTCAAATAATAGTTGTAACATAATAGCTGACTAATATATATGTTTTAAAATGTTTGTGTAAGATAGAAAGGGAAAAACTGTTTAAAGTAAAAACTGTTATACTTTAAAGAATGCAAATAATATTGAATTAATTGTAATAAAGCAAATAATAGAATTCGTTATTAACTTATAATACAACCTATTATAATATTTTACTCAATATATGTTGAGGTATGTTAATATGATAGAGATTATAATTTTAAAATCTATTGAAACATTGTATTAATTTATTTTTTATTATCTTGGTTTACTAATCTCATAATATTGTAGTAATTGGAATATTCTGAAGTGCGGTAACAAAATAATATTTCCTTTTCAGTTGAAGTGCAGAGACATTCCACTATCAGAAGATTTAGATGATAGCTTAGAAGATGACTTATTTATTCGTAGAAGATATAATTGTACCATATTCCTTGGCTTTACTTCCAACATGGTGTCCTCAGGCATCAGAGATACTATTCGTTTTCTAGTTCAACATCGCCTTGTAGATTGCTTAGTCACTACTGCTGGTGGCATTGAAGAAGACCTTATTAAATGTTTAGCTCCTACTTACCTCGGTGACTTCAATATGGATGGCAGGAAACTTAGAGAAGATGGTATTAATCGAATTGGAAATCTTCTTGTACCTAATGTCAATTACTGTCTTTTTGAAGATTGGGTTATGCCACATCTTGATTCTATGTTGGAGGAACAAAAGAAAAAAGTAAGAACTGGTTTTAGTTGACGTTTGTAATTACTTTAGTAAATGGTACACCAAGATATCACATACAGAAATCTTTCTATGATCCAGTAGATATGGGACCAAAACACAGATTACTTGAAGGTTTACTGCGGTATTCTAGTACAGGACCTAGCTTATTGTACTGATATGTAAAAATAGTGTTTACAACTACCATTGTAATTTTACATCACTGTAATTTTTTAAGAAAATATTTGAAGTTGATTAAGGTTAATATGAAGAGTTATAAAATGACGAATTATAGGTACTACATCACTTTCTCACCACTGGACTCTTCTATTCCATAACTCATATCATCACTTTAAATACACTAAAGTAATGTTTTTGAGTAATATTGTTCTCTTTTTGTGTAAAATTACTATATTCCAAAAAAAATACATACATCTTAGTGCACTGGAATCAATACTGAAAATTTGTCAAGATAACTTATCTGCTTGTATTAAGTAAACTTGAAAATATGTAATTTTGTTTAAATGTCTTGAGAGGTGATCCCAAACTGAGAAGTATATGTATTTCTATGATGACTAATAGTTCCATAAATACTATCAAGAGTTATAAAGAAACAAATTAATTGGTGTGGTTTATGCTAAATAATAACTAAAATTTAGTAAATAAAGCAGCATTTATTAGCTGAAGATTAAAGCGCAGAAACAACTGAAAGTGGTGACTGAAGAGTGAACCCGGGGATTTCAGAACACTATATTATAACAGTCACTACTCACCACACTTGTCGTGCCATACTGAAAATATTAGAGGACTTGCATATCAGACACTTTGTGTTTTTTTACATGCCTTTTCTCAGTCACCTTTCCATTAGCTGTGATGAAAACTAAGTAAATAAATAAGCATTAACTGTAGCAGGAGCCAGAAGCTTTGTAGCCAAGATCTACGTCAGTATTCTAGAATCAAAAATATTCTGAAAAGATTATTATTTTATGTGAATTTTTGTAATAATTTTATAACAAAATAAACGTGTTATGGTTGAATATAAAAAATTGTATTTCCTGGTTTTTAACATGATATTTCAAGTCAAAACACTATTTTCAACCCAAAGAAACAAGAGCAAAGTGAATTTTGTTAAAATATAAAATATGACACTTTACTACCAGAGTAAGGACTGGTATACTCATTAGTATAAACATACATAAATATGGTGTGTCAGTAGCAAATACTTACCATATTAGGCTATGATTTGCAGCTAATTTTTGTCCTTAAAAATCGCACTAAGTTTGAAATTAGTTTTGTTTGTAAGTTATAATTTCAGGGTGAACTGTGGACTCCTTCAAAAATGATTCATCGATTGGGCTTGGAAATAAATGACCCCAGCTCTATATACTATTGGGCAGCAAGAAATAACATTCCTGTATTTAGCCCAGCATTGACTGACGGCAGTTTAGGAGACATGATGTATTTCCATTCATATAAAAACCCTGGCCTGGTTTTGGATATCATTCAAGGTAAGTAGCGTACTTATTGAAGTGTATTATAACATATGTGACCATAACATAGCATCACTAAGATATTTTAATTCCATATTGTATTCTCCTTAGCCTCAATCAATTTTCATTTTAAAGTCTCTCCTTCAGTTTAACATTCAGCAATTTCTTTTTTAATAATATCCTAGTTAATTTCATTCCGTACTCTTGATATTCTTACTCCTTATCTTTGTTGCTTTTACTAACTTCTTTAGTTTCATTGTTCATTTAATTACTCACCTCCTACATCATCATCCAGCTACTCAGCATTCCTATAAATCTATTATTCATATGCTTCCTGCTAATCCATTTACTTCTACAGTAAAGATTTCTTTTTGGTAAAGATTAAATTATAGTTCTTCTTTCCTGTCAATATTTTTATATTTCTCTTTCATCAATTCTTTTTACAGTTTTCTCTGTGGTAAAGATATTTATTTACTTGTAGTCAGTTTTCTTCCTCTTCAAAATTTTCCATGTTTGTTTTTTAATATAGATTTTTTATCAACTTATACTACACCAATGAGGATGATAATCTCTGAGCACTGCTGAAATCATTCTAGAGGTTTTCTAATAACAGAGATAGGTTGGGCTTATGAGAGAAGCCTTTTTTTATCTCCAGAGATGCCAAGAGTGAACATTTCAAGTTCCACTAATGTATAATCTTTTTTTGCTACAAAAAGACTAAGTTTTCTTCTTTAATTGTCAACACTTTAGTTTATTTTTATCATATTGAAATAACGGTAATTAGTTCATTTAATAAATAAAACAACAAATACAAAATATATGTAGTAGATTTTGTAAAAGTTCTTATTGCTTTCTTCTTACCCATTCCAAATATAATTTGTTTAGATAGGCAATTAAAAAAATATTTGTTTCTACCTACTTAATTTTTAATTATTACTGTAAATAGGCTTTTTGCAGTATTTTGAATGAATGCTAATCTGGTTCCCATTCTGCTAGAATGTTCCTCCCATAGGTAACTGCAGCCAAAGTGTTAATCTTTTCTAATTTGTTATTTTTCTGTCTTGTAGTTTTTTCAAATACTCTTACTCTCTCTTTATTTTATTGTTTTTTCTGACTTTTAACATCTTTTAGAAAAAGATAATTGCTTAGTTAATATAGTAATAATATAATGATAATAAGCATTATAATTACAAAGGCATCATTATATTTGTTAAATTTCTTTAACACATATTTTGTGGTATTATTTTCCAGATGAACTTAAATAAATTTGACATGATATAAATTTTATTTTGTTTCTGGTAATGCATGTTTATTTTTGTTTTTTATGTTGTTGCGTTATTCCATACTGAGTGAATTTCCCACAGACAGTGAATTTGTCTCTTTTATTCCACTAAAAAAGAAGCCTCTTTTACCCATTAGGCTCATGCAAAATTATTTCTTCTTGAATTACGTATTTTGCCATAATTCAGTTGATGATTGCTTAATCCAGTGTGAATGTAATTGTGGAATGTAAATTTCATGAGAGAAAACTTTTAGTTAAATCTGGTTTTTAAATCATACTTTTCTTATAATTAAATAATACTTAACTAAGTGTATACTTTGGAGCTTACTTGCTGATGCATTTTGAAACAATTGTTCCTTTTACGAACCTAAGCCTCTATTCATATTTGCTGTTTCAAAACGCATCAGCAAGTAAGCTCTTAAGTATTTACTTAGCCAAGTATTATTTAATTATAATTTAATCAGTGAATTCAAAATGATTCACCATACTTTTGATTCACAGATCTCCGCAGATTGAATACAATGGCAGTGAAAGCAGCAAACACTGGGATAATTGTAATTGGAGGGGGAGTAATAAAACATCATATCTGCAACGCTAATTTGATGGTAATATTGTAAAATGTCTGTAGTATCTACACAGTAATATCTACATTATTATTTCTTTAATTTACTTGAACAATACACCAAACCTTTTGTAGAGCTAGAGTGTGTTTATTTAGTGAGTTGTTTACATTTTGCTTGCTGCTAGAAGAATATTCTACTTAAGTCTCCATGCAGGAGAAATTATTTATTAAAAACTAATTATTACTTTAAGCTCTAAACTCTCTAAATTTGTTAGAAATTTATCTGCTTTGGAAGAGGTAAATAAATGTATTCTTAATAGAACTAAATGCATTGGAATATAGTCACTGAAAACTCCCAAATTATTAGTTTTTAAATTACTATAAAAAAAATAACCATAATTTCTGTTTTTAAACTAAGTAAAAATAAATGCTATAATTAATTAAGCATTAAATGCTATACATAACTAATTGAATACTTAATGGCTTATTCGCTGACGTTTTGAAACAATCTTTTCTAAAACTCTCTATGAGTAGAAACTCAGCTTGCGTTTCAAAACGCATCAGCATTAAGCAAGCCCTTAAGTATTCACTTAGTTATGTATTAATTAATTATAGTTTAATTAGTGAATTCAAGATGATTACAACAAGCAACTTTAAAAATAAATCCTATCTATTTGGACTTTGATTTGTTTAAAAGTAGTTATTTTTATGAAAAATCAACACATCAAGCTAAAAAATATTGAGAAAATTTTGTTTTATACTAAGGAAAAATAAAAACGTTATTATATCACAATAAATATAATAAAACTTATGACTTACAATATCAAAAAAACTATAAACACAGTAAAAAATTCAGCAGCCTCTTAATAACCTAGCTTTGTACTCATATTCCGAGGTAAAAGTTTTCCAATCTCACAATTTACCTTAAATTAAATAAAATACAGAAGATGAACTGAGATGAGATTTCATAAATTTTATACTTTTATTTACCTTTATCTACTCAAAAAAATTTCATCAGTTTTTAAAAATAGAACAAAAACTAGGAAAACTTTGAAATTTTAATAAATTCCTCCTAATTGTTTCCATTTGTAAATAATTTTACAAGTTATTTATTATATATTGGAATCGAACTAACAGAGTGAATATTTAATAATATGGAAACTAAAACAATCCTAAAACATATTGTGAACATTGTGAAATACCAAAACCCGATATTTTAATGTATAGAATTAAATGCATTGGTTCGTTAGAATTGGAGTTTGCTAGAACCTGATCTATACTTGGCTATAGTATAAAATGTGTTGAATGAGTACTGATTTAAAAGCGTTTTGCTTTAATAAAGTTAAAAGTTTGAGGTTTAAAAATTAATAAGGTTTAAATAACAATATTTATATGAAATTTGATTGAATATCGAAATCTTGTTGCTGTTCATGACGAGTTGGTTGTAAATTACAAATTACACTTTTGTTATTACTTGTGACCAGACATTTGTTAACTAAAAGTTGTTAATTGTTAACTTACACTTAGAGGAAACGTTTTCGTCTTACGACTTCTTCAGCCTTGGAGGCTGCAAGTAATAACAAAAGTGTAATTTGAAGTTTGATTGTTATCAAAAACCTCTGGTTTATATCTTTCCTTTGTCTTGTGTTAGATCCTTTTACACCAGGAAATTTTTACAGTAAGCTCTTAATCAATGATTTCTTGGAATAAATAAAACACACCACCTCTAACCACAAATATGTTTTTTTATTCTAGTCTTATTCTACACTAGAAAAATAAACAAATTTGTGGTTAGAGGTTGTGTGTATTATTTACTAAGCTCCTAATCCTAAGCTTTCATGGTTTGTTGTAGTTTTGTGTAGTATAGACAGTATTATAACAATGATATTCAAATGCCCAAAAACAAAAATTGCTATTGAATGAGAGAAAAATGTTTTTAGATGATTTACAAATGAAAATAATTTCCTGTATCGGGTGGAAATATTAAACATATCAGATCTACTTAAATATCAGCCCCTTTCATAGATTATAAATTTGAGAAGTGATATATCAAAGTTAATTTTTAATTGAATAAGTTTCATTGGAGGGTATTTTACATCCATTTGCACAAAACTAATCTTATAATTAATGGCTTTATAGAGAAATGGTGCAGATTATGCAGTATTCATAAATACTGCGTCAGAGTTTGACGGTAGTGACAGTGGTGCGCGGCCAGATGAAGCAATATCTTGGGGGAAAATTAAAAAAGAAGCAAGGCCTATTAAGGTAAATTTCATAGTTATTAATCACTTCACTTTTACTTCATATTTTATGCTAAAAATAAGCTTAAAACAACTAATATAATAACAATGTCTAATAGATCTAGAAAACAGTTGTAACTTACATGTAAACTATATTGCCAGAGTAACTAATAAATTAGATTGAGATATCAGACTAAATCTGATGAAATAATAAAAAGGTTGGTCCATAATCATTTAAAACTAATAAACTTATTTTTATATGTACATAGAACACTTTTTAAACTTAAGTATTTCTATTTGAAGAAATGTACAAATTTAGTGTTCAATTATTGCCCATATCATATCAGTGGTATAAATCTTCATTTATAAAGAAATATGTATTTGATAAAATAAAAGCATGAGTAAATTTAGTGAATTACATTTATATTTCTTGATTCCATCTTTACTTGAGATACTAGTTTTTAGCTAAAAACACTTGTAAATATGTAACACTTGCCTATAGTAGCACTTACTTTATAATTGTTGAGGACGGCCGTTTCGGGAATCTCCCATTGTCTTGGAGTTACAGTCTGAGTTGACGATGGGACACATCTCCTGAAACTGGCCTTTTCAACAATTATAAAGTAACTGCTACTATCGGCAAGTGTAGCATAGTTTTTAGTTGAATTTTATTGCTGAAGGTAAACCCATTACTTCCCTAGGAAGAAACTATCTTGTCCCTACATATTTTGTATTATTTCTCAAATTTATTTCATAGTTTTTTAAAATATTATTGATTACAATTAATCAGTTAAAAATAATAAATTAGCGCAACACAATTCACTTGTTGTAGCAACTTGACATTACGAATTAATTCGTGCCGCCAGATCACTAATAATTTAATCCTCAATGGGTTCGATAAAATCTTAAAACAATCAACAAATTATTGTTTTTAGAAAATGAAGGTCCACTAAGGGTCACAGTAGCTTTAAATCCAAATGGATTTAAGTAATATTAGCTTTACTCACAACAGAAACGCTTTATTTCTATAGGTGACAATTTGTATAACAAAAATTAGGAAAACTTTCTTGTTTCAGATCTACGCAGAAGCAACATTGGTGTTTCCGTTATTGGTGGGTGAAACGTTTGCTCTTCATCACTATAAAAAATCTAAGGGTTCTTCTTCAGAAAGTAAATAATGTAACAAACACCAATTATATTATTAAAAGTGTTAAGTTTATTTGTGTTTATTATTATTATGGAACCATTATCTTTTACTTCATCTCTGATTTTCATTTAGTAGAGAATTTCTTTTTGAAATTAATTTCTGTAAATAGTATTTTTGTCCAAACAAAGATATATAAAAAGGTTTTTAATTTAATCAAAGCAAGATAAAAGCAAATGTAATATTTTAAAAAAGTACAGTTGAAAAAGTGTATATATACAGTTATCTAATGTGTTTATTGAAATTTTCTGTAGAAAAGAGACTCTCATTCAACTATTGAATTAAGTATTGAATTATCTAGTTTGGTTTTTACCAACTTCTATTTCCAAAAATTACTATAACCTTTAATTGCCTTAATATCTGATAATTAATAGTTATAGAAGTTGTTTGTGTCAGAAAAATAAATTTTCACAACCAGATGGTCTACCTATGGGAAGTTCTATCAGTAGTATCCTAATCAAATTTTTTCTACAACACATAGTAAACACCAAGATACTCACAAACCATACACATGCACACAAAATCATTTACTGGCACAGATACATCGATGATATCATAACACTATACAGAGGCAACTCCCATCAGTGCGAAAAACTCCTCACCTACACTAATAAAATACACCCAAACACTCCACTTCACTTGTGAAATAGAAATTCACAACCGATCCCTAAACTGCCTCAACCTAACCATAACAAAAAGCCACACACAAAAACACAGTTTCAATATTTACAGGAAACCTATAACGACAGACACACTTATCCACAACACTTCAAACCACCCTATCCAACACAAACACGCTGCCTTCAGATCCATGCTCCATAGACTTAAAGAAGTCCCAATAACCACAGACAACATAAACAAAGAACTAGACACAATTAAATATTTAGCATACACAAATGGATACACCACCACAATAATAGATAAACTATGGTACAAAATTCAAAAAAACACTAAAATTAACACTACACACAGGGAAAATAAATACATCACATTACCATACATAAACAAAACAACAAACAAAATAGCCTGCAAATTTCAAAAAATAGGATACAAAATAGCATACGAAACTAATAAGTTACAATACAAAATACAACACAACACCAACAACAAAGATAAACTACAAGCACCAGGCGTATACAAACTAAATTTGCGAAAAATGTAACAAATTCTACATTGGACAAACAGGTCGCAGCTTTAAACAAAAAGTCGAGGAACACAAACAGAACACCAACTTAGCATTTTACAATCACATAAAAGAAACAGACACAAATACACAGACATTTACCATAACCTAGAAATCCTACACATCAACAAAAAAGCAACACATTTCAATATACTAGAACAATATGAAATTTACAGACACACAAAGTACAAACATATTAAACAAACAAACACAATACAAATCGCACATACTCTTTGATACTATCGAAAACCTAGCTTTAAAACCGTTACCGCTTGACCTGACATCTCCAAGCAGAAGACACTGATGAATATCGGCACATTAGCGATCAAAAACGTTCTGTCTCAGTAAGTTTTAACAAATTTACAAAATTTAAAGTTCGGATAGTCATAAACTATTGTTTAAGTGATTAAGAAAAATGAAGGTTAAAAAACTTCAAGGATTTGACTACTTTTGTAAGACTGCAGCAGCAACTTACTTAAAATAAAGATCTTATAGGTTTTGACACGTAAGCTGGCAATTGGCCTTGGCAAAACACTATAGACAGGGGACGGGGAAATGGAGATTAGACAAAGATCTTTCTGCGAACATTTACGCGGATGTAGACATACATCACTTACAGTGATACAGTGCAGTTTTACAATAGAAAAGAACATTCTTTTTAGTAAAAATTGAAAAATCCTGTGGTATACTGAACCAGGAAGGCAAGGGAGGACAGCAAGAAAAAACAATTGTCATGAGAGTGGGTCATGTTCACGCTACACTAGTGGTGACTAGTGAGCTTAGAAATGAACAATTATGAATTGTTTTTTCAACAAAGACTGTATGATTCTGCTAATTTTATTTTAAACTAGAACCTGTTGTGTTAAAAAAACCAATATTATTTTCATCCACTAATATTTAGGGTTATATATTTGAATTAAAACATTCCTTATTTTCACTAAATATTATATTTATGTTATAAATATTTTAACCTTATTTTACCTTTAGAGATGCTTAAATTTAACACCTGTAGTTCCGTTATTAACCATTAATTTTCTTAATCACTTAAACTACTTGACTACTAATGACTATCCGAACTTTGAATTTAGTAAATTTGTTAAAACTTACTGAGACAGAACGTTTTCTATGTGCTGATCTTCATCAGTGTCTTCTGCTTGGAAATGTTGGGTCAAGTGGTGACGGTTTTAAAGGTAGGTTTTCGATAGTATCGAAGAGTATGTGTGATTTGTATTGTGTTTGTTTGTTTAATATGTTTGTACTTTGTGTGTCTGTAAATTTCATATTGTTCTAGTATATAGATGTGTTTATGAGATTCTTTTGTTTATGAATGGCAATGTGATGTATTTGTTTTCCCTGTCTGTAGTGTTAATTTTAGTGTTTTTTTGTATTTTGTACCATAGTTTGTCTACTATTCCTTAAATTGTAAAAATTATTCTTTGATTATCATGTTTGTAATTTATTACTTAGAAGAAACGTGTGTTTATTTATTATTAATAATATTTGTTTGTAATTAATTAACATGTTTCTTGGCCTTTTATTTTGTTACATTTTTGAATTTATCAACTTTTTTTTTATAACTATTTTCAAATGCTGCTTGATATAGTGTGTTCTTTTCTGTTCACTTCTAATAGGTGTTTTACTAAAGAGGCAACTGTGAGAAAATAAAAGTAATCCATGGGCAAATTCTCTGTCTCCTAATTGGTTGATTGGCAACAATGTATTAAAGGCAAATTACTTAACCATTTGCCATCAGATGGGTGTTTTAAGGATTATCCTTTCAGGTCAGATGGGCCACTTAACTGCCCTCAGCTGTCTCTATTGCAGCTTGATCGCTATACTGGCCTAATTGTCCTGTGCGGTAGAAATGGCCACTTTTGTGACCATGGTGTTTTGTCTGTTTACTTGGCACACAACTACACGCTCTACTTTGCCAAGTCGGAGCCCGTTTTTGCTTACCTAGTACAACTGTGAGTCACTTCGGGATTTTTATAATTAAAAGGCCAGAAATGAATTTTGATGAATTGTTTTTATTTATTTTACAAGTTAAGATACACATCTGTCTGATTCTTTTGGTTCATTTACAAAACGACAAGATATGAATAATGAATATGAATAAGAGTCAAAAAAAAAATTAGAGGTGCAAAAATAATTTTTTTTTTTGTTTCTTTTTTCCAAAAGTTCAGTAGTTTCAGGGAAACTATAACTCCAAAAGAAAAGCTTGTACTCACTTTGAAGTAAGGGATGTTATAAACAGACAGATTGTAGAGTAAAACAAATTAATAAAGTACTTTTAATAAACAAATCTAGGTGTAACAAGTACAGAAAATAAATGACTATGTAATAAAAATGTACAGAACCTGTACAACATCTCGGTTGTCACACAGGGGTACTCTTTCTTGGACAAGTTTCTTGCTATCCATGATGCTTATCGCAGGACAGATGCAAATAGGAATAGAATAGGAAAAGATGCGTTTTTGCGTCACGTTGTGCACAATACCTATCCTAATGATGCAGCTTCACTTATGGCTTATCGCACACTAGATCCGTTCAGTTGTCGCTTCCGAAAAAATTCGAAAACAAATGTAGAGCAACACACAGCATCTGTCCCGTCAGTTCAGTTCAGTCCGCTCCGTTCGTCTCAGCCACCGGCGATTTTTGCTGGAAGCGACTGAATGACTGAGATGTCGTGCATGGGTACGGATAGTAGTATTGTGCAGCTAAACTCGGAGGGCCTTACACATGTTCACAGTGCTGTTATTATTGGATTGTTGATTTATTTATTTTTAAGATGAGTTTTGATGAACGACTTATTGCAGCGATACAGGCATATCCAATCTTGTATGACCTACCATACAAGAATTACTACAATATTACAATACTACAAATATTATTGCAGCTCAGGCTGGAAATATAAGTACGTGGTCTAACCTACAATCAACCTGCTCGTCCTTAGGCACAACCCCCTTAACATCACATTATAGAGATAAGCAAACTTCCGGAGAATTTCAACCTTCAGAGTATTTCAATAACACTGACTTTTCTCCAAACAATGATTGCACTGAACTATAACCAGAATGTTTAATGTAGTTATAAAACTCTATGATGTGAGTTCTTATTACTAATCTCAACTTAATGTCACTGCCAACCGCTCCTCTGGTGATATGCTTCTTCTAAAGTTTGTATCACGTTTTTTAATTGCTGGTTCTATGTTATGTATCACGTTTTTTAATTGCTGGTTCTATGTTATGTAACAGCTGCTTAAACTTTTCGTACTCATACGAAAATATCAAAAAGTATGTTATATCAAATCTATTCTCATTTTTCAGTCTTGGAAAAGCGTATGATCTCCCTCACTATCCCATGCAGCATTAATACTGTGCATCCAAATTCTTAATTTTTTCCTTGATACTGGAAAATGTCTCACCTTTTACGCATCTAAAGGACAAGAGCCCTAACGGGTGTCAAGGACATCAACTGGGTTGTAACGTTCCCCCAAATCGGTCAAGTTACTTCAATGCTTACTTTGTTTTACTTTAGGGCACAAATTCAACAACTGTGTATTATTAGGGATATTGCTGAAGCTTTTTATGATTGACGCATTTAAATACTATTAATATTTTAAATTTCTAATTAACTAATGCTCTTAATACTTCAGCCACAAATAAAACTAAAAAATCTTTTTAACACTTATTTAGAAAGTTGGTAAATCTTGCTAGTTAAATTTGTATATGGGGCATGCACACATACGTTTTTTCAATGAAGGACAAGGGAATTTTTTTTTCATGGGAATGGCTAAGGGAGCTCAGGCCCCTCCCTTCGGTGTGTCACTGATCCAGTGTAATGTAATTCCTCTTTGGTTTACAAGAATGTTTAAGCACAACTGAACGATATTTTTACAGGCTCTATCTCTACATATTTTAGAAAATATTTTCAGAATGGGTAATACATAACTTTAAAATGTTTTACGTGTTAAATACCACTTGGAATATCTTTGCTACTTGAGTTTAAAAACCTTTTAAAAATGTTTTTGGATTGGGTAATACCTAACCTATTTTTATTTTACATGTTGCATATCCATTGGGGAAAGTCTGCTACTTAGGTTTGAAAATGTTTTTGGATTGGGTAATACCAAACATAACATTATTTTACATGTTAAATATCTATTAGGAATGTCTGATACTTAGGTTTGAAAATCTTTAAAAAATGTTTTTGAATTGGGTAGTGCATAACAAACCTAAGTTTTTGATTCTTCTCACTTCTAATAGTCCAGCCATTGAAGGTAAAATAGGGTCTTGCCTCCAAATTCCTTTCTTGTGCATCGATTTTCATGAAATTTTGAGGTTAAGCTCTCCTCACCTTTCACTTTAAAATCTACCCTACGTCGATACGCCCTTATGATCCTTAGGGGTGAAAACTACCCTTTATTCCAAAACCCCAATAAAATTGTAATTAAAGCATTTAATACGTTATGAAATGTTGAGTTATATCGTTTGATGCTTTGGGTCATTATTTGTGATTTATGACAAAGTTTTAATACTCTTAAGCCATCCCTATTTTTATGAAATTTTAAAAAAATAGTTTACTAGAATTTTCGTATTCTGAATACAATTAAATTCACATTTAACTCATATCTTCTCATCCTCTACAACGTATTTTATTTGAAAATAGCATTGAAATTTTTATTGATTATTACCATTGAAGTTAGCTTTTAACCCTTGAAAACTACCCTTAACAAGGTTCTTACGCATATTTTAATCAATACCATATGCATTAATTAATTAATATGCATCACAACTTTAAAAAATATTTTGATTTATGATACATAAATTCTTTTGGTTTATTTTATATAAACTGATGGTTTGGAATATTTTATAACATAAGTTTAAAATTTAAAAGTCATCTGTAGAACTATCATCGCTTTGAACCTCCCCTTCTTGGTTTGTTATGGGAGCATTATTTAGGCAGTTTTCACCGGAACACCGCCATAAGTTGAGGAGTAAGTAAAATAGCCCAACTCTACAGCAGCCACACAATATCATTTGCAATAGTTCTTATGACGCAGGCATTTTCTGAATTTTGATGGGTTCCATAAATCGTTCAATATTAATCCATCCATAATCAATTGGTCTAATATTTTTGTTCCCAAGTATTAACAGTATTGTAAGATTTGGTACGCTAGGGTTTTTATTGTGTCATTATGGGTCACCTGTAAATGTTGAAGCTGTGATTTTGTGTGTGACTTTTTGTTATAGTTAGGTTGAGGAAGTTTAGGGATCGGTTGGTTTCAATCTTTGAGGTGAAGTGAAGTTTTTGGTGTACTTAAGATGGGTGTAATTAAGATTCACCAAACTAAATGGACTACAATATTCACTACAAATATCTTTTGACTACTGACGGATGTGACCCATTTTTGTATATAGAAAGAATAGCCCAATAATATATGAATTACGTCCTCATAACCTGTAAGAAATTAGACAGTGCACAATAACTTATAGAATAGAAGAGGAAATAAAAAAAGCATGAAATTAATTTTAAAAGTTGTTTTATATAAGGCCAAGGTTAATAAACTTCAAACCTGAAACAATACAGAAATGGTAATTAGGAAATATTTGAATTTTACAAAAATGTATAATCATCAACATCTAAACTGTAATTAATTTCATTCATTGTTTAAGCCATGTGTGGGAGGCTACAAATTCTATACACATAATCATTTTTTTTCTATTTAAATCTATGAACAAAAGTCAATATGAATGCATTATAGAGATAACAGCTTATGGAGTCACAAGTTCAAATAGTTGTTTAACATATTTAGTAACTATTACACTAAAAAATAGATTAGTAGATAATCTGTACACAATTACCCAAAGTTATAAAATTTAACAAAAACCTAACTAATCAATATAAAAGGATTTGTTACATGTGATGTTTGAAATTTTGTACATAAAATTCTGATTCATAATCAGCCCAATTATAAAACTAAAACCATATACTATTTACATAAAATCATTAATCTGTATACCTAAATGTTTAACATAATGAATAAAAATAAATAAATAGAATTAATATATTTATCCTATAACTTATTTAAAAAGCATTTCATAATTTTAAACAAATGTTTAAAAATAGCCAAGAAATGCGTTATTGCAAAAACCAGAATAACATTTACCCACTTTTTGTGGTCAGTAATTCATAAAATTTCTCTTAGAGAAAAACAATATACTTGGTCACTCTACTTCTTTGATATTATAAACATAACTAACAACAAGACCAAGGGAATTACAATTAACTTGCATTACATGTATGTATAACCTAGTTCTCATATGTTACATAATCGATAATATCCTAAAGGCTGATGAAGTCCTAATAAAAATATATCACAGCTTTCAAACAAATAATACAGGCTTTATATCGCTGACATCTGGTTTTGTAATTCCATTTGGTGGATGTTTTCCTTGTGACAAGTATGGCTCGTAGGTGGGTAATTTTGAATATGGTACACCATTTGTTCGCCATGAATTGCTGGAATAAGGTAGAATAGTCTCCCGCTTCTCTTGCTGTCGAGCGTCATATTTTGCCTGAAATAAATTTAGCTGATTAAACAAAAATATAATATAGTGGCTTTACTGAGTGGTTCAAGGACAAAGTTTACTAAAAACCGTATATTAAAATAAGCAAAACATTTTCTCTAATTTCTAATACTCTGTACCATAAACTTTTATACAACGTACTTGTAAATAAAATTCAACGAATGGTCAGTACTAAAATCATTGTCCCAATATGACACTCGTAAAACCAATCAATAATTAAAAAAACCAAATAATTTAGTATTTTAGAAAATCTGTTGAAGTAAAATTTCTTAGTAAATTTACAGTATTATAAATAATTTTAATAGTTTAAAATTTACAATATTAATTTTGAGTAGGGTAACTCAGTAATGTCAGTCCTGTTTATTTTTAGGATTATTAGTAAGCACATATGTTATATTCTCCTCTTTCCTAACTCATACTCCTCTAACCCCAAACATGAAAAATTAGTGAGTTTCTACTGTAATGCAGACTATATGAAAATATAGTTTTAATCTATAAGTTACTAAAGATTTGTTTTGGTTGGTAAAGATTATTTAGATTTTTTGGACTAGGAGACTGACAGACTTACCTTGGTAAGAGTCCACACTGTAGTCTTGAAATAGAAACACATAAAAGCACTTAAACAATGATATATTTCAACCACACAGTGGTCTTTGTCAATCGAAGGAAGGTGTTTTCTCTTCGATTGACAAAGACCACTGTGTGGTTGAAATATATCATTGTTTAAGTGCTTTTATGTGTTTCTATTTCAAGACTACAGTGTGGACTCTTACCAAGGTAAGTCTGTCAGTCTCCTAGTCCAAAAAATCTTATTAAAGATTTGTACGTAAATGATTTTTTTCTACAATTATTTATACCTTATTATATGCTAGAACACCTAGGATAGCTAATGTCATTCCAAATATATTGGTACCCGTTACAGGATTGCCTAAAATAAGTAAAGATGCAGCAATGACAAAGATTCTCTTAGAGGCACTGGCAACTGCATAAGTTAAAGAAGTCACCAAAGACATCACACTGAAGGCTAAAATGTTTTGTAGCCAGCTGAGTACACCATCTGTCAATAAAAGAGCTACGATACGCAATTTCTGTGGTGATACCTGTAATAAAATTTTCAATTATTCTACGTAATTTTAATTTATTTTATAATTCTAAAATATTACAATTTATTGAAAAACAGGTTGAGGATATTCTTTCTATAGTTCTTTCTAATATTTATCTACATAATCACCCATCATAAATTTACTTTATTAAATGCTAGGCAAATTTTATTTCATAAAATAGGCTCCGTCATTCCCTGTGTAAAACATTCCAGTCACTTAGAAATCGATTAAGTTCTGGACTGTTTTCCCAGATTAACTCTTATTTACCAGTTCTACTAAATGAGTTTGAGTTTCAAACAGGTTTTTGGAATGAGGAAACAGGTAACATATGTCTAAAAGATCAGGACTATAGACTGAGAAATAAGAAATTCTCCCATTTGAATTTAAGTGTGAGGAACAATTGCTGACCCCAGTAATCTAATAATTAAGCTTATTAAAAAAGAAATTTGTCCCACAACAGGGTTACCACAATTTTCTTTCCATTCCAAATATCCTTGAATGTTAATGGTATAGTTAAATTTATATAGATGTGAGGTGCATGATTTCTTTTATCTCAACATTGACATGCAAAGTCTATGATTTATCACCAGTGATGACGCAAGAAATACCTGCCTGTTCTATTAAAACTGTCACTATCAAAAAAGGGAAATACAAATTATTCTGGTGTTTATGGATACTTGTCAACATGAACAGTACCTAGGCTACATATTGTTTTTACAGTCTAGAAGTTTAGCTACAATTGCCTTGATTTTGGAAATTTTACAGAAAGATAAGTAATAATAAAGTGGTAATTTTCTCGCCCAATTGTGGTCAGTTCTAGTAAAATTGACAGTATGAAACCCCAGATCAAATAACATCTGTCTTACTTTGGCCCCATGATAAATTTATAGGTCTAAATATTGCAAGCAACTGACCATGTGTCAGTAACATAATGTTCTGTTAAAATGTACAAAGGTAAACAATAATGGGCAATATTGCAGTTGCAATTTGAAACAAAAGCAGATAATAATCACTTAAACAATAGTTTATGACTATCCAAACTTTAAATTTAGTAAATTTATTAAAACTTACTGAGACAGAGCGTTTTTGATCGCTATGTACCGATCTTCATCAGTGTCTTCTGCTTGGAGATGTTGGGTCAAGCGGTGACGGTTTTAAAGGTAGGTTTTCGATAGTATTAAATAGTATGTGTGAATTGTATTGTGCTTGTTCATTTAATATGTTTGTACTTTGTGTTTTTGTGTGTCTGTAAATTTCATATTGTTCTAGTGTGTTGAGATGTTGATGTGTAGGATTATGTCTAGGTTATGGTAAATGTCTGTGTATTTGTGTCCTGTTTCTTTTATGTGATTGTAAAAGTTGAGTTGGTGTTCTGTTTGTGTTCCTCGACTCTTTTGTTTAAAGCTGCGACCTGTTTGTCCAATGTAGAATTTGTTACATTCGTCGCAGTTCAGTTTGTATAAGCCTAGTGTTTGTAGTTTATCTTTGTTGTTAGTGTTGTGTTGTATTTTGTATTGTAACTTGTTATTAGTTTTGTATTTTATTTTGTATCCTATTTTTTTTTGAAATTTGCGGGCAATTTTGTTTGTTGTTTTGTTTATGTATGGTAATGTGATGTATTTGTTTTCCCTGTCTGTAGTGTTAATTTTAGTGTTTTTTTTTGTATTTTGTACCATAGTTTGTCTGTTATTGTGGTGTTGTATCCATTTTGTATGCTAAATATTTAATTGTGTCTAGTTCATTGTTTATGTTTTCGGTGGTCATTGGGACTTCTTCAAGTCTATGGAGCATGGATCTGAAGGCAGCGTGTTTGTGTTGGATAGGGTGGTTTGAGGTGTTGTGGATAAGTGTGTCTGTTTTATGGGTTTCCTGTAAATGTTGAAGCTGTGTTTTTGTGTGTGGCTTTTTGTTATGGTTAGGTCGAGAAAAGCAGGTATGTGCTGGTACAAAATAATAATCAGTATTTTCATTAGATATTTTCAACCAATTCTCTTAATTTTCAAATGTACCTGATGTTTATCTATAATAGAGAAATTTATATGAAGTGGTACTTTTTCTTTACACTATGTAAACATATAATACTAACTTTTAAAATATCTCCAAAATAGGTTAAAACTTACCAAAATAGGTTCATGAATTAGATTATTCAAGTCGAAAAATAACCAAAAAGGTAAAAACAGAATCATTGCCAAACGTCCTAAGATATGTAATAAACGTAGATGATGAACACCAGTGTCATGTAATACCTGAAATAATGACAAATATTTATCAACATGGAATACCAAAAATCTTCTTAGCTAAGTACACATATAGTAAAGCATATGTCAACACAATTCTGTTTTATTAAAGAGAAATATAAAATGGTGACATAGTAATCACATGATGTCAGTATGTCAAGGATGACTCCAGGGGAGGGGCAGTTGCCCCCCTGTGAATTTGGGTTCTATTTTCTTAGAAATATTTTTCATATTCCAAACACACTTAAAATCATTGTTTACTTATAAAATTTTATTTTTCATTTGACTTTTATTTTAAAGCAATGTATATTGTTTTTACATTTATGTAATGTTAGGTGTAGAAACATTGGTTGTTCCACCCAACATAAACAACACTAGCATGTTACAAGTGGCTCACTATAGTTGCGTACCGGCTAACAGTATGTGTACTACGACTCCCCATGGTCTTTGTCAGACCGAGCCATTTGATGAAACGAAGATAGTTTAACAATATTTTGTATTATGTACAAAATAATATTTTTGGTATCTATGTTAATTAAAGTAAAATGCGTTTTGATGAAAAGATCCCAAATATCCTGTGATTTTCAAGTATAACAGCTTAAAATTTCATTTCAAGGCCTTTATTTCTGAAACTTTTTTGCCCCAAAACCACCCCATCTTTTCCTGCCATTGTACCCCTCCTCGAAAGCCTTTCCTGCAGCTGCTTTTGTGTGATGTACTTTCTATTAAGTAAGTAAAACTATTTTACTAGAAATAATCTTTTTAATTACTTACATCCTAATGTACATTTATTTTAAGTATTGCTTGACATTAAAAATGTACATTAAGATTTAGGTATGTGAAGGTTTATTTTCTATTAACAAACTCTTGCATTTTTAGATCTTGAAGGTATAAAGTGCATGTAGAAAGTAAATTTAACAGCCTAGGTTAAAATGTATACCTACATTTACTGAGGGAAAAAGTACATGGATTTTTATATTGACATATAACTTAGTTTTTCACAGAGTCCCTGTTTAGTCCATTACAGTTTCTATACCTGGTGCAAGATTTTTAATTTCCTTGTCAAAAATTTCTTCTATCTTATACAATAAGTGCTGGCATACTCTTTCACCCAATCATTGTCAGAGGACTGTCCACCTTAGTCTTGTTTTAGTTTGTTGCACAAGTGATAATTTGTTTTGGATGGTTTAACACAGACTATTTGAGTTTATTAAATAGTAAATTTTTGCTTCCATGATTTTTGTGCTTTATTTTCCCCTAATTTTTTGGGCTTGGTTAAAATTATTTTACAAATACATTTTTTAACATGGATTTGGTTTATTCTCAGAAAAAATCATTTTCTATGCATTCATTATTATTGTTTTAGTTCACCTCTTTTCTTGACTCTGAATATATCTTTGTTGAGATATTTTATACTTATGTTTTGTAATACATTTGTTACAGAAATACCAATTTGACTACTATTTTCTCTAATATTCTCTTTTACAAATTGTATATATGTTGCATGTTTTACTCTCTTAAGCACCTTGGTGTATGTATTTAATTATTTTTCCTAGGTTACAAATTAAATGTGTTAATTAAAAAATGTTTAGAAACTTGCAGGTTTTGTGTTTTCAACAGAACAACGTTCTAGACTTAACAATAACAAAACAAAACAACAAACACACATTCAAAATATACAGGAAGCCCACCACCATAGACAGAGTTATACACAACACGTCCAATCACTCCACAAAACAGACTTGCTGCCTTCCACTTTATGATACACAGATTAATCAACATACCCATGAGCAATGAAGACCAAATAAACAAACTAAACACATAGCCCATAAAAACAGATGTAACACACATTGATAGACAACATGATGCACAAAAAACAACGTACACATAACAACAAAAAACAATAACACAAACAGAAAAATATATAACACTTACATATCACAACAACAAATCACAAAAAATAGCTTCCATGTTCCCCAAACTTAAATACAAAGTAGCATTCGCAACATCCAACACAATTAAAAAACACTTGCACAGTTCAAAAACACATCAGGATAAACACGACAGGGCAGGCGTATACAAGATTACATTGCAACAACTGTCCCAGCTTTTACATAGGACAAACAATTAGAACATTTACCACAAGATACGATGCACAGGTAAAACAGGAAAGAAAGACACAGCCCACATCAAATTTTGCCATACACATACAAAACACTACACTCGCAGATTGACATAAACACCAAACTAAACATCCTACACTACATCAATAAAAGCAAAAACATAACACAGTAGAAAACTATGAGATATATAAACACCATAAATACTATCCACAACACATTCTAAATGACAAAACACACTCCCAATCAAACACTATATTTGAGCACATAATTAACAACTACTCTACGAACAATAACACACCACAGAATAAAAATACACCACAGATTCACACCAACACAACACACCTGAGCAACAGTCTTGTCAGTAATCCACAGCATTGAAAAATATGCTGACCTAGCATGAAACGCGTCTGCTGAATAAATTAGTAAGTAGTGGCAAAATAAGGATCTCATTTTTGAATATTTTTACTGTTTTCCAATGATGAAACTTGGCGAACATCTAACTAAATGGTATGCAAACATACCATTTTTTGCACTTTTTGTGATATATACCTTGAGATTTTTCTATAGTTACACTTTTAGCACTACCCTTGTAAGTAAAAAACACTCAAGCCTTGTTCGTGACTCACAGCATTTAACAATGATGCTAGTGCACCTACTGATTTCACTACTGACCTAGTGCAAAACTTGTCTGCTGAAAAATACCAGTAAGTAGTGGTTTTTTGCCAAGTTACTACCAAAAGTGTAATTACCATATCTTATAATAAAATTGGAGACTTCTTGAAAATTAAAAAAAAAAACTTGATATTTTTTATTCCATTTTCACATTAGCTACTAGTGAAACTAAAACACTTAAACACTAAAACTAAATATTTTTTACAAGTTTATAAAACCTTTGTAAAATATAGGTAAGTTTGTATAATATTTACAAGTGTTTTAGTTTGAACTTGAATTTTGCATGCCAAATTAAAGGCCTTTAAAAGTTAAAAATAATGACAGATAATCAACTCTATAGATAAATTAGTGACTTCTAAAAATATAAGGTCAAGTAGAAAATTTCAATATTTTACCTTCGATAACTCGAAACGAACTAATATCTCAAATTTATAATTTTTAATATTCTTGGTGGGTATCATTAGTAAACAAAAATTATAAAAATTCAAGATGTCATGGTTTAGACCAGTGGTTCTATTTCTTTACTCAATAAAATCTAAGTGAGCGTCTGTCCAGGCGTGAGAAACTAGCTGTGACTCAGTATAGCAGGGTTTTTGTTTATTAATCGCGCAGCGTGGGGTAGTGCGCATGTCTGCCACAGTCCCACTCCTGTCCACCACAAGCGCCACTTGTCACACAGAATCCAGTTGTGCATTCTCCTCCGCCTGTGAATTTAGCTTTATTGTAATTATTATAGCGATTGTGTTGTTAATAGTCATCGCCATAACATTGACAACTATTGCGTGTTTTAGTGGTTAGTTGCTATTAAAATGAATAAATCAGTACCAAAGAAATGACTCTATGGTGATGACTATATTAAATACGGGTTGACATATATTGAGAAAAACGGTAGTCATTTACCTCAGTGCGTAATTTGTCATGTAGTTCTGACTAATGACGCAATGCGACCTGGACGTTTGGAACACCATTTGACTACAAATCGCGCTGCCCTGAAGGACAAACCTACTGAATTTTTCGTTTCTAGGAAAAGTTGCCTTAGAGAATGAAACTTGATTCCAGTGGAAGTTTTCAAATGGAAATTGAAAAGGCCGTTGAGGCTTCTTACAAAATTGCCTTGTTGATAGCTAAAGACAAGAAACCCCACACAATCGGTGAGTCACTCATAAAACCTTGTTTGCTTACTGCTTGTAGTACTGTGCTCGGTGAAGACAGCTACAATAAAGTTGCCAAAATTTCTTCATCTAACGATACAGTCAAATGTAGAACTGATGACTCTTTGGCAACATCGCCTGCACATTTCGCAGCCGAACTTTTCTTCCTTTCCAAAATCTCCTCGATGATACCCAAAGTCTTCCAAAAGACCTAGTAAATGAAATGAAGGACCTAATATCTGAGCATTTGTTGTCTCTGAAGAACAAAATCAGAGTCTATTTCCCAGATATAAGCTCGGAAAACTGGGAATTCAAGTTAACAAGAGACCCCTTTCAAATCAACATCGATATACTTCCTGATCACATTCAAGAACAAACAATTGACTTGCAATGTGTTTCCAAAGCTAAATTGGATTTCCCAAACATGGATCTCGAAGATTTCTGTCTGCTATATCTTCCTGTTTACCCAGAAGTAGCAATGGAGGCAGTCAAGTTGCTTGTACAATTTTCATCAACTTATCTATGCGAGACAGGATTTTCAGCCCCGGCTAATATAAAATCTAAATATCGAGCCAGACTAGATGTGGAAAGTGACCTGCGGTGTTCTTTGTTAATAATTTCATCCAAACATACAAAAAATAGTTAACGAGAAACAGTGCCAGCCCTCACACTAGCACTACAAAAGTAGCGAACATTTTTCTGGTTACATTATTGATATTTTGTTGTGATTTTTTCGATGATTTGTGTAAATAAAATTTTTATTTGAGCAAATATGATTGTATATTCCTTACCCTTACTAGAGTATGTCTAGCCTAAGTTCAAAGTCATTTTACTTAAACATAATGTAAGTAAATTTATCATATATAAGTCTAAATTAACTTAATCCGTGAAGGGAGGCGTGACCTCACACCAAAGTGTGAAGGGGGGCTCAGAGCCTAAAAGGTTGAGAACCCCTGGTTTAGACCATTAACTCTAAAACATTATTTCAGGACAATTACCATATTCGCCTAATGGTTTCCCACAAGAATTAAATTTTATTAATCACTTAAACAATAGTTTATGACTATCCGAACTTTGAATTATAAAAATTCAACTATAAAATTCAAAGTTTGGATAAACTTTTGTTTACTATTGTTTAACAATAGTCATAAACTATTGTTTAAGTGATTAATAAGATTCAACCGAACGTAATGGACTACAAAATTCATAAATTTTATTGTTTACCTATTTAATCATCCATAATTATTACTAGCTTTTAATGAATTGTTTTATCATCTTAATTTACAGATTACACACTAGAAGGAAATACACTGCTCATCATATCAACTATGTTTTACTTTATCATTAGAACCATTATCAGCAGGACATTGCCTACACAGTGATATGGTAGTATCAGATAATAGCGCTCCATAATGATAAATTGCATTCAGGTAAAATATAATGGACATATTTATGTGCATAAACTGAAAAACTTTATATGTCTTTACTTTAAATACTTGTTAATAAGATCATTGTTAATAAATATGTGAAAATAATCTTCTATGAAGATACATTATGAGGTTCAAGATCCTTCCCACAATTTTAAAATATTGATTGATTCACCTGAATAAAAAAATTTTTTTTTTTTTAATATACCTCAATTTGGAATTACCTTAAAATATACTAAATCAATTCTAAAAATCTCTTTAATATTACATACTTTACCTAAAATTATTTGTATTATTTTATGCAGATAATTATTCCAATTACAATTATTGACATTATAAATAGTTATTACTTTTAGTCAAGTTACTTTTACTATCACTAAAAATATCTACTTCTAAAACTTTAGGCATATTATTACTTATTAAAAACAATATATCACAAGAAATATTATATTTAGCAGTAATTTGGGATTACAAAATTATTGAATGAAGTGTAGTGTTTTTGGGTCAAATGTTTTATTCCAATCATTCATTCTTATTATATTTACAACAATCCATTCAGTAGATTTCTAATTGCTTTTTTTTTAAAAGGTTTTCTGCACAAACAAAACCAATATTTTGTTCTACAGACTACATTCTGATTTTGGGTACTATACTCAATACATTCTGATTTAAGTGTGTATGATAAAGAAGCAAAATTTCTTATTCACAATTAAAGTGTAGCACCTATCAAACACAGATTTTACAGTAGCTTAATACTGAAGTCTACAATCTCCTTGGATATTCCAATAGAGTTTGTGATAGACTGTTGGGCAATTCGCTGGTAATTTTTAATCAAATTGTTGTGAAGTTTGTAATTATTAACATCTATGGCAATGATCAGATAGCTGCAACGTAGTTTATCAACGATTAAGGCTCTCCAGGTTCATAATGTTGAAATTTTATTACTAACAGATTTACAGTCAACTTATCACCAAGATAATCTCCATAAACAGCCTTGAAACAACAATGGGTCTCATTAGAAGTAAGTTTTTCAGCGCAAGCTGTTTAACTTCAAGTAACACTAGAATATATCTTCATACTTCTACTTCTTCAAATACATTGGATGAATACACAATGACATCAAACTGCAAGTAAATATTGTGATGGACTGGTTGGTACATCCATATGCTAATGAGGGCCATTTTATTCGTGCTCTCCAAGCAATTGAGCATTACTTTTCCACCTACCCTTGTGATAATAGTAGTAATAGATTTATCTATTTCCATCTTGAACTACTAAATTTTACATTATTAAAAATTTGAACACTTCAAAATATAATAAAATTTATATTACAAAAATACAACATACAAAAACACATTTACAAAAATACAGATAAAACTGTCACAAATTTTAATAGGTAGATCTCATTGTAATCTACACGTTACAGTTTTCAAAATAGTACATCTAAAATTATATGTATATACAGAAAATATAATTAAACTGGCCCTCTGTGTGTGTTTGAAATGTCTGCTTATCTTAGCAGTCAGAACAAAATCTAAGACTCATTTAGTCTTTCTCTAGGCCTTTGTGCGTCACTGACGTATTTGTGTTAACTGGTATCATGACAGTTAATTACATGTTCACTCATTATTTTTTAATATGTGCTGAAAATGATTTTTTTACTTATCTGAGGTAAATTTTATTTGTGATAAAGACAGGAAAAAATTTATCATGGAACTAGAAATGGGAGAAATTTATTACTCATGAGAATTTTAAGGGCATCTTATCTCTACCTGGGTTCTAAATAAGTGTTTGTTCTTCCATGGTGTGAGTAAAAGACCATGCAAAATATAAGTGATGTTTATATATCTATAAAAAAGTGAGGTTAGATATGCCTTTTCCAGAATTTTTAGTTTTTGGGGCATCAGCATCAAATTTTATTTTTTCCATGTTATGGATCTTCTCCAACAACAGGTATAATTTTTGTTGCCAATACTAACGACATCTGAGGTGGCAATAATTACCAAAACTATTTATATAAAAATATTTCCAAGGCATCTTTCATAATAATTAACTGGATTCCATCTATGAAGTTATAAATAGTTAATAACTATTCAAGAAAGAAATTTAATGGTATTTATAAATGTACTCCAAGCAATCTCATTGTAAAGATAACAATAGGCAAAATACGAATAAAGGCAAAAAATCACAACGATTTTAAAAAGAAATTAAAGAAGAGACTACTTCATTCACATTCACACTCCATTAGGCAATTTTATTTTATGTTTTATTTATGTAAACAAAAACGAACAGTTCTCTTTGTGGGCAGTTTTTCATTTATCTAGCTGCTTCAAGTAAGACAACGTTGAGCGATGAGTGGTTCGAGTGAGTTATACAGACGATAAAGGCATAGTCCCAAATTACAAGCTTTACTGTATATTACATTTCTCATGTATTTTATTATTTACTGGTAAGAGAAATCATATACCTATTTTCATAATCATATACCTATTTTCATAATCATATACCTATTTTCATAATCATATAACCATATCAAAAATATATATTTTTAAAAAATGGTATATATTATTTCTACTTTTAAAAGTCACAAACTACAATTACTTTCCAAACATTCATAAATACGTTAAATTACACAAAAATTAAATTTCACTGCTAAAAAAATCATATACCAATTTTCATGATTATATCAACCATATCAAGAGTTTTTGAAGGTTCCAATAAACATGTCCTCTCTTTTCTCTATTAAAAAAAATAATCACAAACTGAAATTACTTACTTTTTTTGAGAATATATTTTGCAATGAATGCTGAAGAGTAGCTGCTAAAGCACTAATTAATCCAATTAAATCGAAAGATAGTTCCGTCAAAGTTGCAATGGCAACACCAGTTATGATTGGTATCAGAGATAAATAAACCTGCAAAATATATTAGTAACATAATATTAGTAATATATAAATAAAATACTTCAATAAAGATGTATTCAGACAAGTAAAGAGATAAAGTAAAACAAAAATAATGAATAGATACAGAAATGATATTTTGTCTGACAATAAACCAATTCTATGTTCGAAAATTTATTCGAAATCCTGCCCTCTGCAGAATTTTAACTAAGCCCAAAAATGAGGAAAAAGTAAACAACAAAAATCATGGAAGCTGTAAATATTTTTCAGTTAAGAAGAAGAACACAATAAGGATACTAATCTCTGTGGTAGTGTAGATAGGATTGTTGAGCTTTAACAAAAAATATAGACACAGAAATAATTATTTTTTAAACTCAATGTAATTTAACTAAATAAAAATTTTCAACTCTTAAAATTATAGCTGTGAATTTTACTAATTGTTCACATTTAGATAACTTGGCTATTGAAAATTTTGTGAAAAAACCTTCCATTTCTACATGCACATGAAGTTCTATCTACATGTCTAAACACTCAAATGTTTTTATTAAACAAACTAACAACTTATTATGTAAATTTATTTAAAACTTACTGAGGCAAAACATTTCTGATCACACTAAACTGTCTACGTCTCAGTAAGTTAAGCAAGTTGTAAACTTGTTTCAACACAAAGTTTCCCCAAGAATCATGAGCAATGATTATTGTTCATCTTTGAGCAAATAGGAGCAAAAGTTCTCTCTTCTTGTGAACTTAATATTCTATAACAATTCAGACCTTGTAGCTAACTCAAAAATATGATACTGAAATATTTTTATTATAATCTTTAAAACACAAGATTTGAAAACCTCTAGTCATTAATTTTAATTATTAAAAAATTTGGTCTTAAAGTTCAGAAAATATTTATACCATTTCCTGTTTCTATACACATTTTAGATATAAATCACCCTACAAATATAGGTCTCTGCCATTTAGGTAACTCTCTCAAAGCAGTTAATTTTGAAGTACTCCTCATTTTTTAGCTTTAAGGTTAATTAGAAGGAATTACTTTAGGAAACATGAAGGTAAAGAACTGAATTTATTTCAGAGCAAAAGATTATTAAAAACTGAAATGTAACTAAATAAAAAATTGTATGACTATTGTATGAAAAGTATTTAAAATTTTCCAAATTATTATGATTTTAAATTTATCCCTGAGCCTGTTTAGTATTTATCTGTGTTAATTTTCATTAAGAATAATTTAATTCTATTAAATTAAACCAGTATTTAATGAAAATAAAAGAAAATAACTTATTATATTTAAAAGTCTATAAATACACATAGCAGGGTTTAAAAATATTAAAATAATAAATGAATTCAAGACAGTCTACCAAAATGATTGCATATAAAAATTATTACAAAGTAAAAACATGTGCAATTAAACGAAAAATAGAAGGAAATGGAGAAAGGGTGAAGTTAAACCTGTCCAATTAGGGTAGGTCTGGAAATGGTTCGTAGAGATGATGCCCATGTGGAAACGAGCAGCAAACCAGAAAATTCTGATTCATGAAGATTTTAAAAAACACACCAGTAAGAAAAAATATGACAATGAAGGGAACAGAAAAAACGTATGAAACTCACGCAACGGGTTCTTATTATAGGGTTATATTTGGATAAACCTACAAATACAACTATTCTTTGAGCTTAGCTTGTGAGGTTATGTTAAAACAAATAAAAGACGTTCACTAAACTCACAAATTAATCCTTTATTGACTCATACGCATTTCAATGACAAAGTCATCATCATCATCAGGTGTTGCTACTACAAACTCTAACTTGAACTGACTGTAATTTAGAGTTTGTAGTATCAACACTCACTGATAATGATGACTTTGTCATCGAAACGTGTATGAGTCAATAAATGATTAATTTGTGAGTTTTGTGTACATCTTTTATCAGTTTTAATCCTACATATTTTCATGTTTCCCAATACTTGAAATTGTATAGATTTTCAAGTTGAAAGGTTTTTTGCATAATTTTGTTTCCACTTTGAACTCGAGCGACTAATATTTACCTCCCTCAAGTTCTAATCCTTTGTAAGGTGGTGTCCATTGTAAGGGATATGTACTCGCACCATTTACTTCAATTTTCATTGAGGTGACCTTTTCAGATCTTTCTAAATTGTCAATGAGACTCATTTCCTTTTGCCAAGAGGTGTACTTGAGTGTATATTTTAATTTTAAAGCAAGTAAATATTTTGTTAATATTATTATCTTCAGTTGGGAGGATGTTCTAAATTAGTGTGTATCATAAAATGTTTATAACATTTTTATTTGTATATTTAACAGAGATTAATTAAAGTTAACTTTTTGCTTATGAAGCTTGCAAATATGAACTAGATGGTATTTAGAAATCAATGACCAGAAATATTAAAATATTTGACAGATATATTAAAAAATTCAATTTATTAAATATGGTAATTAGTTAAAATAATATTTAAACAGAAAACCAAATTAAAAGTTCAAATTTACAAAGTGGTTTTATACTGTTAACATTAATTTAAAAATTGTTTAATTTACACTTATACTGAAATGTAAAGTAATCTTTAAAGTGATAATTGGTGTTTAGGAATGTGTATGTGAGTGCAATGTAAACAAAAAGCAATAAACTACCTTATCACATCTACCTTATTACCTTCAGGTCTATAAAATATTTCTTATCTAGTTAATTTATTATTTTTATTTTACAATACATATAACAGTAAAATTTTCACTTTTCTATATTCAAAAATAATAGTTGCAAAATTTATTTTTAAGCGAAAATTAAAAACTCAGATTATATTGGTATTTCTTGCAAAAATACCTACAATATGCAAGTACCAATTTCGTGGCTGGAGTCATAAAATAAAATAGTAATCTATAATCTTTCCGAAGCTACTATAATACATTAAAATCTGAAAATATTGGAGTAACTATTTACAATTTTATTTATTTATTTTGGTTATATAAAATTAACATTGTAAAGTATAACTAACTTCGAAAGATAAATAACAAGAATCATTTACTATCAGCTGTTTAAATGTGTTTAAAAGTGACTGTTACAGGTGATTATCAGCTGATTAAGCCAAGTTAAGTATTAAATGTATTCTTGAATTTTGTAGCCCATTACGTTCGATGAATCTTATTAATCACTTAAACAATAGTATATGACTATCCGAACTTTAAATTTTGTAAATTTGTTAAAACTTACTGAGACAGAACGTTTTCGATCGCTATGTGACAATCTTCATCAGGGCCTTTTGCTTGGGGATGTTGGGTCAAAACACAGACATTTACCATACCCTAGAAATCCTACACGTCAACAAAAAAGGACCACATCTTAACACACTAGAACAATATGAAATTTACAGACACACAAAAACACAAAGTACAAACATATTAAACAAACAAACAATACAATTCACACATACTCTTTGATACTATCTAAAACTTGCCTTTAAAACCGTCACCGATTAACCCGACATCTCTAAGCAAAAGACACTGATGAAGATCGCCACATAGCGATCGAAAACGTTCTGTCTCAGTAAGTTTTAACAAATTTACAAAATTTAAAGTTCAGATAGTCATAAACTATTGTTTAAGTGATTAATATTAAATGTAGTATAGATAAGGGCTGTTAAGGGGGCTTCAAGGCCTGTGGGGGAGTGCCCTCTTGGAATTTATAAATAAAAATATGCCTGTTTGTTAACCAGGGACCCTAAGAATTCTTGAATTTTATAGTCCATTACGTTCGGTTGAATCTTATTAATCACTTAAACAATAGTTTATGACTATCCGAACTTTAAATTTTATAAATTTGTTAAAACTGTTTTTTGTATGGCTGTTTCAGTTTGTAATATAATGTTTTGGTTTGTTATGTTATTTGGTTTATAATGTAGGTGGTATTTTAGGCCTTTGTTTATCAAATTCATTTCGTGTTGTGTGAATTTGGTATTAGTGAGGTTGACTGTACGGGGGTAGAAATTTAGTTGAGAATATGTTGTGTTTTTTGTTTTACATAATAGTTGATTAATTTTTTTCTTGTGGTTATTTTTTATGTTTATTATTTTATTAGTTGCCCAATTATTTGTGTCTGTTAAAAATTGTAGTGTGATATCGTGTCCGATTGTATTCGCGAGATTTAGGTGGAGTTGGTATAACCTATAATTTAGAAAGTCTTTATTTTTGTACAGGTTTTTGATACTTTGTTTAATGTAAATTATTTCTGCTTTCTGTTTGGTAATTGTAGCTGCTTTAGTGTTGTTCTTAATGTTTATTTTCGCGTACGTGGGTGTAATGTTGTGAGTTAGGCATAATTTATTGAATTGTATGTGGGCGTGTAATTTCCTAACCTTCAAAACCATATTCCTGTATTCTTGCTGTATCCAGCTTGTCTTGCTGAGTTGAATTCTTGAATTTTATAGTCCATTACGTTCGGTTGAATATTATTAATCACTTAAACAATAGTTTATGACTATCCGAACTTTGAATTTAGTAAATTTGTTAAAACTTACTGAGACAGAACGTTTTCGATCGCAATGTGCCGATCTTCATCAGTGTCTTCTGCTTGGAGATGTTGGGTCAAGCGGTGACGGTTTTAAAGGTAGGTTTACGATAGTATCAAAGAGTATGTGTGATTTGTATTGTGTTTGTTCGTTTAATATGTTTGTACTTTGTGTTTTTGTGTGTCTGTGTAAATTTCATATTGTTCTAGTGTGTTGCGATGTGGTCCTTTTTTGTTGATGTGTAGGATTTCTAGGTTTTGGTAAATGTCTGTGCTTTTGTGTCCTGTATCTTTTATGTGGTTGTAAAATGTTGAGTTGGTGTTCTGTTTGTGTTCTTCGACTCTTTGTTTAAAGCTGCAACCTGTTTGTCCAATGTAGAATTTGTTACATTCGTCGCAGTTCAGTTTGTATATGCCTGGTGCTTGTAGTTTATCCTTGTTGTTGGTGTTGTGTTGTATTTTGTATTGTAGCTTGTTATTAGTTTTGTATGCTATTTTGTATCCTGTTTTTTGAAATTTGCAGGCTATTTTGTTTGTTGTTTTGTTTATGTATGGTAATGTGATGTATTTGTTTTCCCTGTGTGTAGTGTTAATTTTAGTGTTTTTTTGAATTTTGTGGAGGTGTTGTGGATAAGTGTGTCTGTCGTTATGGGTTTCCTGTAAATGTTGAAGTTGTATTTTTGTGTGTGGCTTTTTGTTATGGTTAGGTCGAAGAAGTTTAGGGATCGCTTGGTTTCAATTTCTGAAGTGAAGTGGAGTTTTGGGTGTATTTTATTAGTGTAGGTGAGGAGTTGTTCGCATTGACAGGAGTTGCCTCTGTATAGTGTTATAATATCATCGACGTATCTGTGCCAGTAAATAATTTTGTGTGCGTGTGTATTGTTTGTGAGTATTTTGGTGTTTGGTTTCTATGTGTTGTAGAAAAATTTTGCTCAAGACACTACTGATAGGACTTCCTATGGGTAGGCCATCTGGTTGTGAATAGAATTTTGAGTTGTGGGTGAAATAGTTTTGTTCGGTGATGATTTGGAGGATGTTTATGATTTCGGTAACGTGGGTTTTAGGTATGTTGTTCTGTATTAATTGGGTTTCTAGGATGTTGAGCGTTTCGGATATGGTTGTGTTAGTGTACATATTTGTTATGTCGAGTGACAGTAGTGTTGAGTTGTGTGGTATGTTTATGTCTTTTATTTTATTTATGAGATTTGTTCTGTTTTTTATGTGTTTCTGTGTTTAAGTTTATAGATTGTCTGATTATTTTGTCCATGTGTTTTGCTAAATTATGTGCATTGGGATTCTGGTAGTTAATGATGGCTCGGATGGGGACGTTGGGTTTGTGAATTTTGGGAAGATCGTGGAGGGTAGGTGCTTTAGGGTGGATCTGTTTTAGGTGGGATTTTTTTGTTTTTGTTGATAATGTATTTAGATGTATTAATTAGTTGTTTGATGGTTCTGTGATATTTCTCTGTTGGGTCTGTATCTAGTTGTACTATATTATTATTTATTATATAATCATTGATTTTATCATTTAGGCTGTTTGTATTATTAATTACTGTAGTGTTGCCATTGTCTGTTGTGGTGAGTGTGATATTGTTTTGTTGGACTTTTTGTTTTATGTTTTCAGCGATAGACCTACACTAATAAAATACACCCAAAACTCCACTTCACTTCAGAAATTGAAACCAACCGATCCCTAAACTTCCTCGACCTAACCATAACAAAAAGCCACACACAAAAACACAGCTTCAACATCTACAGGAAACCCATAACGACAGACACACTTATCCACAACACCTCAAACCACCCTATCCAACACAAACACGCAGCCTTCAGATCCATGCTCCATAGTCTTAAAGAAGTCCTAATGACCACAGAGAACATAAACAAAGAACTAGACACAATTAAATATTTAGCATACACAAATGGATACACCACAATAATAGACAAACTATGGCACAAAATACACAAAAAACACTAAAATTAACACTACATGCAGGGAAAACAAATACATCACATTACCATTCATAAACAAAACAACAAACAAAATAGCCTGCAAATTTCAAAACACCGGATACAAAATAGCATACAAAACTAATAACAAGCTACAATACAAAATACAACACAACACCAACAACAAGGATAAACTACAAGCACCAGGCGTATACAAACTGAACTGCGACGAATGAAACAAGTTCTACATTGGACAAACAGATCGCAGCTTTAAACAAAGAGACGAAGAACACAAACAGAACACCGACTCAACATTTTACAACCACATAAAAGATACAGGACACAAATACACAGACATCTACCAAAACCTAGAAATCCTACACATCAACAAAAAAGGACCATATCTCAACACACTAGAACAATATGAAATTTACAGACACACAAAAACACAAAGTACAAACATATTAAACGAACAAACACAATACAAATCACACATACTCTTCGATACTATCGAAAACCTACCTTTAAAACCGTCACCGCCTGACCCAACATCTCCAAGCAGAAGACCCTGATGACGATCGCCACATAGCGATCGAAAACATTCTGTCTCAGTAAGTTTTAACAAATTTACAAAATTTAAAGTTCGGATAGTCATAAACTATTGTTTAAGTGATTAATCAGATTCACCGAACGTAATGGGCTACAAAATTCAAGAATACATTTAATACTTAACTTGGCTTAATCAGCTGATAATCACCTGTAACAGTCGCTTTTAAACACATTTAAACAGCTGATAATAAATGTTTCTTGTTATTTATCTTTCGAGGTTACTTATACTTTATAAATGTTATGTTTCAAGCAGAATTTTTTCCTTCCCTTGGTTTTCAAGACAATCATCAGTAAGTTTATAGTTTGATATATTTATTTATTGGGATATCTGTATTATTATATTAAAATCTAATGGTGTCTGTGTGTTATTAAATCACGTAAAAACTACTGAACCCATTCAGCTGAAATTTAGTATTTATTTCCCGTTCCCATATGTTCGATTTCAACAAAAAAAAATTATGTAAAAACTATCGCTCATGACCCAAAAATTTACAGTTTTGGAAAATTATAATTCCCCCCAAACATGGTGCTAATAGTGCTGGTAAAAATACAATTGCCCACCCCCAATACAATGCATATACAATACATCAAAAATATTTCCTGAAGCTATATTGATAATTCTTTTTTTTTGTTTACAAAGCCACGGAAGGTTAAGTTTATAAAGCTATGAAGTATAGACTCAGGATAGATTTGGTTGTAATTTTATACGTATAACGAAATGTAATGCTAGAATAGAGATGTGACGCCACCTGGCAAAAGTATTACTCCGCAGAAGTAGACTTCTAATCAGGTAATGTTCTATAAAATTACAACCAAATTTATCCTAAGTTGAGACTTTATAGGTATATTTAAATATATGTATACCTAATAAGGCACGGAAACATTGATACGCAGATGTAGCACTTCATTCTACTCAGCACTGAATTTTTTACCCAACTTTAATTTCATAAAAATGGTATTTATTGCTCTGAGCGAGAGTTTTCATTACTTTTGTTGTATTCCTGATTACTTCTTGTGTAACCCAGTATAATTTTTTCCCTTTCATTCTTAGGGTCCCTGGTTAACACATAGGCCTATTTTTATTTAGAAAGACCGACTGCCCACTGGCCTTGAAAACTCCCTTAACAGTAGGTTTATAAACTATAGTTTGATATATTTATTGGGATTTAATTTCAGTAAATTATATTCAACCCAAATACAAATACAAATTAAATCAATACAAAAATTCGTCAACCCCATAGGAAGGACTCTTACTCTGCTAGTATAATGATAAAGTTAAGTCATCACAGTGCAAAAATGAAAGAAAAGAAACAAATGGAGACACTGTAAATGGGAACAGTCAAATATTGTAATATTCTACCTTTTGAATGATTTCCAGATAAATGTTTACTAAAACATATTGCTCAAAGTTTATTCCTTGAATACGTCAATGTATTTCAAACACAACTGCTCTAGTACAATTTGTTTAAAAACTTTCAGTTAAAAAAAAGAATGATACACTCCTTTTATACTAAGCTAATTCTATTCATTTTTGTTATTAAAATTTTTTTAAATTTGAATACAAGATATTTTAAAATACTGATAAAAAGTCATGTCTAAGCAACTTAAAATTTATAAATTATTTTACTTATCTTATTTTAATATCTAAAGTGAGTTAATTTTTAATTTTATCATAAGGCCTATTTCATTATCACCTCATTAGCTATTTCAGCATACATAATCAACCAAATCTATCAATAAATCAAAAAGAATTAATAAACTCTTTTTCATGGCCCCCCTAAACTTAAAGTTCTATTAAAGATTATATTTTCAAAATAAACAAATAATTATTAAAGCTGTTCTATTGTAATAGTTATACATGATTTATATAGTGCCAATGTATGTAATTACCTTCATAGTTTGTTTTTCACCAATAATAATCCGAGAAAGAATGACCGTAAACAATGGCATTGTTGCTTTAACTGAAAAACAAGAAAGCTATGATATTAACATTGTCTGCTAAAGGCAAAATATTATTTTTTTCCATTTCCTAAGAACAAATGTCAAATTTGTCTTATAACAATGCCAATATAGTTTCTCATAAAGTTACTTATTAGTAACAAATACTGTTAATTAGTCATTACAATTATAGCAATGACCTTTAGTTATTTTATTCTTTATCGCAAATTAAAAACCTGTCAAATTTATAATTTAAGTAAATTGAAGTAAATTTATGAAAACTATATTGAAACATAACGTTTAAGTCGCTAAACAACGCAGTGACGTCTAGATTTCAGATACTGAAGAAAATCGTTTCATAAAATAAAACCATTTTCATTCATAATTTTTTAGTAGATTTACTTAAATTAAAATTTCGGCATGTTAATAATTTTACTTATAATCTATAATTCGGCTCAACAATTTTGATGTAGTTAACAATCATAAAAGATTTTCTTATTTGAATAATATATATAAGACTTTCCAACTTATAACTTCAGTAAATTTATTGAAAAACTCAGCACTAAGCAATCTTCATTAGTGTTAAAATGATTCCATTAAAGCATTGTTGAGTTTTCACTGCATGGGAGCAGTGTTTTCAAAGGCAGGTTTTCTATGACGTAGTCAAAACATATGTGTAATTTTTTTTTAATTTGTTCATTTTAAGTTTTTATTTTAGGTGTTGGTATGTTTGTCAGCTTCATATTGCTACAGTGTGTTGAGATGTTTTTCTTTTTTGTTGATGTGAAAACTTTCTAGGTTATGGTTGACGATTGTGTAGTTGGTTCTATTATGTGGTTAGCAAAATAATTGATGTCATAATTAATAGAGTATTAGTGTTCTTACAACCTTTGTTGAATACTACCAACTGTTTGCCTAATGTAAAATTTGTTACAAATATATAGATTAGTTTGTTTATTTAGTTACTTAGAGCTTAGCTAGTGAGAACTATTCACAAAGGTAAAAGTCAAAGTAGTTAACTTAAAATCTCACAAAAAATTAGTTTTTAATAAACACAAACACAACGAACTAGTTTCGGCGACGAAGTAGCCAAGCACTGAGGAAGGCGACTTCGTCGCCGAAACTAGTTTGTTGTGTGTGTGTTTATTAAAAACTAATTTTTTGTGAGATTTTGAGTCCACTATTTTGACTTTTACCTTTGTAGTTTGTTTATACTTAACGCTTGAAGTTTACCTTTTGCTTGTGTTGTGTTATTTTTCAATCCTGTTGTATACATTGTTTTTAAAATTGTTTAGTGATCTTATTCAAGGTTTTATATATATATTAGTATAGTAGTAATTTATTTAGTTTAGTACACATTTGTTTATATTAGTATAGTACAATTTTTCTCATGTTGTTTTTTAATGTTCTGCCATAGATTATCAATTATTGTGTTATGTTTTCATCTCTGTGTGATATCTAATCCAATATCTTATTTCCTTGATAATATTTCCAGTGAACATTATCTCTTAAAGCCCAATGGAACGTGGATCTAAAAACACCACATTTATGCTGGAGTAGTTCCTTTGGTTTGAAGTGTTTTGGATGAGTCTATAATTATGAGGTTGTAAATTATTGCAATAGTTTTTTTGGCATTGACAGGTAATTACTCCTGTCAATATATATATATTTCTAGGTTTTGCAACACTGTTTTCTTGTATTCAATTATCACTTTCACTATATGTACTTAAACAAAAATCTTACTTGGTATTTATGCGAGTTAACTTTCAAAGATTGGTAGTATCTCCATCATCGGGCATCACTGACCAGGGGTTATAGTAGACTGTCTACTACAATCCTCGGTAAGATTCTTGTTTAAGTACATATAGTGAAAGTGATATATATATATATATATATATACATATATATATATATATATATATGTGTGTGTGTGTGTGTGTGTACTTGAAATTTTAAAACATTTAATGTTTTAGTTACATGACTATTGGAAAATAGATGTGAATAAGACAGATTTGTTGTGAATTTGACAGGGACATGGTATAAATTAGTGCAGTAATAATTGCTGAAAGAGTAACTTCATTAGTGTGTCTAAAAATGTTTGTATGACAATATTTAACATAACCACTGCATACAATTAGTAACATTTAAAATAGTTTTTTTAGAATGTATTTATTAGTAACACATTTAAAAATGAAAACAAAAACAAAGATGGTAAAATTTGTTGTCGTTTTACAAAAATTATAAAAAAAAACAATAATTGATGGTGTTGGTAATGAAGTTTTGTTCACAAATATTGATAAACTCATTATGATAATAATTACAAAATTATCATAATAATTATAATGTAATTTTGAAATTAGTAGTCAATGTTATAAGCAATACTATAAGAGATACTAGAGATATAAAAATTTAACTTCCATGTTAAAATATTAAATCTACAACATTAAAGTGAAATCGAATTTTTATAGAGGTTACTAAAAAAGAATACAGACTCTTAACTACACCCATAATTAAAAAAAAAAAAAAAAAACTTACCTGTATGTGCATATGATACTGGCACTTTCCATATACTGACATGAGTGAATACTGAGGCTATAAATTTACCTAACGCTAAAGGAACTATTAATTTAAAGTAATATGTCCAACTAATATCAACAAATCTTCTGACACCCCACATATTGAAAAAGGGGCCGGAATATGCTGTTATTGACATTAACTGTACCATAGTTACTGTCATAGGATAAGGAAAATCATTAAGTAACATTTTGCCGATCACATTATTGCTAGAGCTTACAACATACCACAATATACACAAACCTAAAACTGTAAATATTTCCCTAGTATTCATTTCAGCCATGCTGGCAAAAAATAATATGCACAACACAGCTCACAACATAACATATGGTACACGGGTACACTCTTTTCTCAACAATAAAGTACACTTCAAGTCCAAGTCAAATTAAACATCTGTTATGACACTAACAGCTGATTATAACGTTGCCTTCTATATAACGAAAACGCATAGTTTACCTAGCCTTCAACGTTAAATTGTTTTAGGAATACAGTCAGTATGTTTATGGGGTAAAAAAGTGAAGATTCTATTTATTTGCTGGAACATAAACATTTGTATCAAATTGATTATTATATTTATACCCTTCAAAATACACATCCAAAAAGGTAACCAGAAAAAAAATAGTAACAGAAAAAGGGTGTATAACCTCAATGTAGGTAACGTTGAGGTTTATATTAAACTATTTAGTTTATTGTGCTAATTTTATTACTAAATTTGTCTCAACATTTAGCAACTTTAGAAGAACTTAATGTTTATTTTTTAAAAAAAAAACTACTTATAAGTTTTACTTTAATTGCAGAATAACATACAAATATTTGATTATGTCGATTGTTCAGATGAATCGTAGATACAAAAGATGGAATATTTCTTCTGTGACGAGGATAATTATAAAGATAGTGCTTTATTCCGGAGAAAGGTTTCAGCACACGCCGTAGGCATGTGTGTTAACGTTTACGATTCAATATAATTAGAACAAAGTTTAAATCTTTCTAATACAATATTTTTCTCTTTTACCAAGTAAAAATACCTGGAAATACTAGCACCGATAAAAATTAAGTATTAATATTGGTAATGTAATAATAACAGCTTTATAAGTGCCTTGTTATTGGGATATCCATAATTATTTCCCGGAAAATATCTTCTAAAGCTAATTAAAAATATCAAATGTGTAAACGTTTACTAACCTAGGCTAAATGTGTTCACTATTTTGAACGAGAAGAGAAAATTTACCTGACTTTATAGAATTTCAGTTAACATTAAAATACTTTAAATTATAATAAAGAGAGAGCAAACCATGTTAATGATAATACTGACGCATATTTTAAAAGGCAAATAGGAATAATCAATCTTATTACATTGACGGAAGGTTTGATTATTGTTAATATTTTATATTTAAATTATTATAGTTTTACAATTACAAAAATGGCATTGTTAGAATTAATGTTCTTTAATCATTTCAATACAAATCTCATAGAAATGTGTAAACTTATCAAGAGGTGAAATATAGCCTACTAATAAATATGAATACTATTAAAAAATTTGAGAATTATTTTTAATTTAATTAAAATTACCTAATTAAAAATCAATAAATTATTAATTAATAATTATTACTAGTTCTTTTATTTCGAAAAAAGTCATTTCTATTATTACAAATAATTAAAAATCACCTAGAAAGTATGGCATTGTAAGATCTCAAATCAGTATGAGCAACAATAACTTTGACATGTTGATCCAATGCAGACCTAGGATATCCTAAAAAAACAGTATTTTTTCCATTTGGTTATTTTTAAGTTAAATGAAGATCTAAAGGTCAAAATACCCAAAAATATTTGAGCACACAGGTTACAGGTTAGAAAATAGATAAATAGAGTAGGCTACATTAATTTACACAACTGTAAAAAAAATTTTAATTTTAATTTAAAAAAAATTATGATCATGTAGCCTACTCAACACGAAATTTTAAATAAAATCTGTAACCTACATACAGTTCATATTATTCAAAGTTGTTTCAGTGTTGCCAAAATGTGTAAACGTATATGAGGATATAATTTCAATTTTCAGATTACGAAATTATTGTCATTAAAAATTGTTGACAAAACAATATTTTAAACAATGTTTTTTTTTAACTTTTAAACAAAATGTTATAATAAAATTTTAAATAGTCAAATGTTAGATCTATATAATCCTTTTAATAACTACAAAAATAATTAAACATTAAACAGTGGCGGACTTCCCATTAGGCACACTAGGCACGTGCCTATGGGCGCAGCCTCGAGAGGGAGGCAGGCGGCAGCAGTTTTTTTTTTGTACCGATGAGTTTTAGTGACAATAGTAATAGTATCTAGATAAATTTGGTGAATGTCATAATGTGAACCTCAGTTAAATCAGTGGCGGAGCAAGTTTCTCAGAGAAGACAACTTGCAGGATACATTTCCTAACGTAGATATAGCTTTGAGAATGTATTTGTGTACTGCGTTAGCAACTGCTAGAATTCTCTTGCAATTCTCAACATTGAAGCTGATATCCTTAACGCCAAAGACTTTTCTTTTGAACAATTAATAGAACAACTTTCTATTAACAAAGCAAGATGTAAACGTTTAATGTAAGAATAAATGTTTTTAGTCGGGACAAGTTTTGTTTCTGCAATATTTATATAAATATTAAACTTTAAACAACCATATTCCACTTATAAAGTATATTAGGTTTAATTTTTACACAATGTTTTCATTATAAACTATTATCCAAAAAAGTAAAAATATACGTTAATTGTTCTTGTTAATACTAAGAGGCTGAAAATAATTTTTTTTATTATCCATTTCTTTGAACATGCATGAAAACGGATTCGTATGGTGAAAAATTAAAAGCATTATATTACGTTGGGAAGTTTCCAATAAATTCGCGAACGGGGCGCAAAGGGGTGGCCGGCCGAATTGTGCTTAGGGACGGCACCATGGCAAAGTCCACCACTGACATTAAACATTTTCCGTATTAATATTCGTGAAATGTTTTTCAAACCTTTAATTATAAATTGAAAATATATATTTTTTCTATAGAAAAGGTTATAGTAGCATGACTCAACTTACTAGTAACCTAATTTTATTAAAAAATTACAAACAATTTTAAATGTTAAAATGAAGTTTAAAGGCAATTACTTCTAAAAAAACAAATGAAATTTATCCAATTTAAAGAGTAGGCTAATGTATCAAATTATTTCGCAGGTTGTCATTGTGTTTTTTTTAACTTCATAATTTAATCTATTTGGTTAAATAGAAATAGTTTTTTTTAATTAAAATTATAATAATTTAATAGTTTATTTTAATATTTAAAAAAAAATCTTATTTAGTAGGTCTTAACTAAATTATTGAAATTCAACCTTATTAAATATAGTTTATGTAATCTTCAATAAAATTCATAAAAATGTACTACATTATTTTTAAACTAGCAGTCAGTTATCAGTGGTAACTTCTTTTACTTGTCAACCACTCATTAACAAATTAATATATTAGATAACCTAATTTCTTTGAACTTATTAGAAAATATCCTTTGTCATTTTGAACTTTGTTTATGTACATTACAAAGGGTAACACAATCAGGTGTATGAAATAATTCGTTATTAAATCATGTAACCTTTTAAATATATAACAAATTCCATTAAAAAATTATCTAAACATAACCTTCAAACAATCTCTAAAGTTAGGCGCTTAATTAATATTTATCGAAATGTTTTACATTCGGAAATCTTCGGACAAAATTCGGTGATCTTCGGATTCTGAGTCATATTGTCATGAATTTCTGTGATTTGACGTTCTATTAATTCATTCTCATCTAAATTTTCTTATATGCTACGTCATAAAATGTACACTTTTAAAAATTTTAAACAGCCTTTTAGAAACTGTATAAGTCTACTGTTTTTACAAAACGTCTAGAAG
>JBAIZL010000002.1:70872703-70877703 GCA_036971475.1 Prosapia bicincta | reverse complement strand
ATAGCTTCGTGGCGGTTTTATCCATTATAACAACTCGGTGCTATCATACAAGTTAGATCTATAAAGGTGAACATAACATCTTACGTTTAAGATGCCTAGTTGTAAAACACGCCTCTTTCAAACAAACTACAGAATTAAAAGGTGGTAAAATAATTACTTGTCGATTAATGAGCCATTTTGCTTTGGCCTACTTGACTGTTCACATACTTCGCTTCCAAGCATATGCTTTCCCTTTATGAGCATCTGGTAAATTGTATGATTTATTTATTACCCAGTATTTCGAGCTTGCTAGGAATATGTCTCATTTTTTCAAAATCTTGCGCCAAACATTTAACAGTTTACAAACATTTAGGCTTGGCGAGTTTGTTTCTAGACGTCGTAGAATTAATGTATGCCTTATCAAGTGAAGGTATTTTTGTCCAGGAGAGCCGGGTCCGGACGTAGCTCTATGTGTAACCGATCGCGGTTTGAAGCAATATAAAATACGTGTTCAAACGGGCAGCACAAGTTGGAAAGCTTTAAAAAATACTTTTAATGATTTTTAACGGATGTATTATATTTTGTGTTATTTAAGTATAATCATGTAAAATATCCCGAAATTATACATTTGTGTACATCTTCTGCCTTTCTTAACATTATTCTTCGTTGACGCGTTTCGGTTTTACTCCTTTATCATGTTAGGAAAGACAAGAATGTAATCTATATGAATATTACTAACAGAAATAAAGATGCATACATTAAGAATATATCAAATTATGTCATTGTAATATTATGATACTTTAAACGAACTTTAAATTTAAGTAAAATTATATCATGAAAGTACATTAAAAGTCCAATATAAGTAAACCTATTTCCTAAACCGTTACATATTTGTAATTAAAAGAATTCCATTAATTTAATAGCCTCAACTTTCTTATGTTTTATTTTTTCATTTTTATATTTTTTTAAGAGAACTGAAAAACGCAATGGCAAAATCGGTAAAACATTAAGTATAAGAAGAGTTTAGCGTTGACTGGCAAACCTAAAACTTTATGGCTAGATTTATCTTTCTAAGTTTATATTGAATGAGTATAAGTCGGAGCAGTATATATCACCCTTATGCTATCCTTATTATGGTAATATATAGTATAAAATGAAAGGCACAGCGGATATATTTCCCCCATCGACATAGAGAAAATCTGTCACAACCCTTTATTAAAATACGTATTCAATAGCTTAATTTGGCTATTTTCATTATAATGGGTCAAGGCTAATCTTTCTGTGCGACATTAATAAATTTTAAAACAAGTTTCGGTCTGAAATGTTCCCTTCTGATTTGTCTTTCTAAAATTTCCTGATACTTTTTAATTCTCGTAACTTTACTAAACGTATCTTAAATTTCAAAATGATTGTACGGTTTACTTTAACGACGATCTCAGAAACAAACCCGTAAATATTACACTTTCCTGCGGTGCGTTATTTACTGGGCATATTTTTTAAAATTTTGTTTCAAGTTTTTTCGTAAGATTTTTTGAAGTAATAGTAAACAATATTTATTGACAAATACAAGAATTTTGCAGAAACTTTTATTAACTTTTCAAGTAAAAAAGCCATTCAATTTTCACTGGAAAAAATTGCACTATAATGGTGCATTGTTGTTGTGTCTATTGAGGTGCGAAGTGCGAAAGGTTCAGATCCCTCCAAAAGTCCTGATGACAAGATCTGCCAGTTCCGGAGCACGTTGGCTATGAAGTATCTCAATTGGTGGGGCTCCAAGTTGAAGAAGGGAACGGACAATGGCTTGGCAGTCAAAAACATGATCTGGGATTAGTTATGATTGGGAATAGTATTTGCAAATGGAATAAGATTTTATATTAGTTGGTGATATCTTCATGTCCTTGAAATGTACAGTGCGTGAGGTTAGTCGGTTTTCCCGTTCTGCTCTAGCATTTGACTACTAGCCTAACTGAAAACATTATACAATACATATATCGTCTCTTTCGTAATCGCGTCTCTTTCTTTGCAGAAGCAGAGCAACACATTTAAAGATCATGTCTACATCAAACTATTACAGTAATATCATTTAATTAATTACAGATGTTTGCACTTTAAACACGACACTGATGTTTTCTGAAGTGTTGGGTTTTGACCTAGCACTACAGCCCAGTCCAGCCTAGCGATCTCAAGGTCAGGGACACGGTTAAACCTCACGCACTGTACAGTAAGTAGCCTAGCGATTGTAGAGGGAGGATTCTTGGCCAGTTTAGATCGGGGATGGTTGCCTTGCTAAAATGCTGGTAGATGTAGATGTTTCGCTTGGCAACAGCATTCGCATCTGTATAAGTGACTATTAGAGGTTGATCTTCGTCAAGTGCTGCCATTGCAAGGGCATCTGCACACTCATTACCCTCAATGGAGAAGAGTATTAATTTCTTGTGTCAGTCTTGTCTCGCCATTATGTATAGCTTCGAGTGCTGATTTTGAATCTGAGAAAAATACAATTTTTTCTATTGAGTTGTTAGGAGGAGGACAGGAGCGCCCCTTTATAGCAATTCGTTCACTAGTAAAGTTTGAAGCAATTTGGCCAGGGTATTTTGAGCCTGACGTTATTTCCTGAGGGATAAATGATAGTGATGCTGCACCACCTCTATTACAGTTAATATCAGAGGAATCATCTGTGTAGACTAAAGCACTGTTTTATTTATCGAGAAAATGAACTGTGTCTTCACCCCTCTGTAATAAAACTTGAGTTGGTTCTTTCTTAGAGCATGGTTCATTAAATTGTAGATATAACAACAGTTTTGTTTTCAGGATATTCTGAGTTTTAGTTGCTTTCAGACAAATATTCGGCAGCTAAAACAAATAAACCCACTCCGAACACAAACATCAAAAGCCGGCACAATAGTTTCCTTAGACAGAAAGCTATATATCCGACTGGAGACGATTCGTTACCATTGCGCATCTGTTCGTCCAAATCTTGCTGAATAGCAGTTCCAAAAACAGGCTGTGAACGCCCGCATTCTCCATTGTGCAACCCGACGTACAGCAAAGTGTTTATACAGTTTGGTGTTCGTTTATAAATTAAGGTTATGTTTGTATTTTTTCAGATATTAACAAATCTAAATACAATATAAATACTCGGGGACTTTTCTAGTGGGCAGAATTCCTCATCACCGTCTATATTATTTTGTTTCACGAATACGTATCTTAAAAACTGTTTCCGTCACAGTTGTTCCAGGTCATGGGAGAATACAAACACATTTTTTATAAAGCGTTAAATAGCCTATAATTTTTGTTCAATTATTTTGGTTTCTTTTCACCAGCACTAAAATTATACTAACCTGTCTTACTATGGCGAATGTAATTGCTATGGGAGAAGCGTGTAATGAAGGCCTGTTATGATAACTGGAGATTGTACGAATTAGCACAAAGATTGTGCAAATTTATAAAACAATTTTGTTTATGATGAATATTTGTAAATTTTATATTTTAGGACTCCTTCGGTAAGAATATTCAGATATTTTATGGAAAAGTATCCAGTTACGATAGATTTGGTTGTAATTTTATACAACACTATATACCTATATTAAAATATACCTGTAAAGTGTCCGGTCAGGATATTTGGTTGCAATTTTACACAACATTACCTAATTAAACGTCTGCTTCCGCGGAGTAATACTTCGTCACGTGATCTCTATTCTAGGCTTACATGTGTACGTTTGAGCTAGTCGTCCATTGGGACCGGAAAGCTGGGAACTGCAAAGCGACGAAATCTTGCGAAAACCCTTTGTCGCCATCGTCCATTGATCCGCTCAATTCGTCCGAATGCGTAGACGAGATGGCTCTTCGGAACATTTTCGATGATGATTCTGGAATTATCACCTTTGATTTATTATCGACGAAGGCGGGAAATGTAAGTGAATAAAATTTTCGTAAAAAGAGAAGAGTTTGGGGAATTTCCTCATTTGTGGCGTGACCTTCAGATCGATGATAATCACCACTTCTCCTATTTTCGCATGACAAAGGACACTTTTCAATACATTGTTGACAACATTTACTCAAAACTCGAAAAATTCAGTAATTTTCGTGCGACGATCTCTCCACAAGAACGGCTGGCTGTTACATTAAGGTAAGTGAGAAAAAAAGGAAAAAACACTAAACTTTTTAAATTTTTTTTACCCTTGTATTTTTTTAAAATAATTTCTCACTAAGCAAGGGTAGTTAAGTAATAACGATACTACTGCGTATGGACAAACGTGTTACAAAAATGTAAGTACTTGTTTATTGATTTAAATGAAGGTCCCGCTAGGATCAAAATCGTGAAAATAGGAAGAAGACGCGTTGTACTGGCTCCCGGAGGAATCATCAGAAGAATAATTTGGCGTAGAATGTGAGGAAGTTTTCGGAGATTGATGCAATTCATCCATCACAAACGTCCATAATCTTTTTGCGCAGGAACAGTTTTCTTGCTTCTGGAATATCATGGAGATGAGGTAATAAACTCATGAGGAACTTATAGTCTTCATCTTGAGTGCGAACTGTTTTTTCTTCCTAGTATTTTACTTTTTTTCATTTTCGAGTAGTTTTTCATCAAACTTTGACAGCTTGTTTTTTGACTTTATTTTATTTTTGTGTGGTCTTTTAAACATTTTCGTGGCACTTGAGCTGGTGGATGCTTGTTGCTGACTATCAACATTCTCACTTGTATGTACGAGTAGATCTGCATGGCCTAGATCATGACAATTATTGGCACTTGTTCGTCCGAAAAATCCCAGCCAAACGGGATTGCTTTGCACTTCGCTCCTATATGCACGAAAACTGACGAATGATGCGGGCCCAGTGGACGCGTTCCCGCTCCTAGTCACGTGTTTGGATCGTTCGTGCGTTTTCGGTAGAATTCTGACTAGCTGATTTCGCAACTTTTCGCAGATTTCCGCTCCCAGTGGACGAGAGGCCTTGGTTAAACGTATAAAATTACAACCAAATCTTTTCTGACTCGATACTTCATAGGTATATAAAAT
>JBAIZL010000002.1:70855203-70867703 GCA_036971475.1 Prosapia bicincta | reverse complement strand
GCACACACACATACCCACACACGCGCGCTCACGAGCACACACACATGCGGACATGTTTTCTGTAAGTATATATAAATAACTTTTTGCTGTTTACAACCACTTTTAATGGTTGTGTCTGATATTTCATTTTGAAATTTTTATTCTTATAAAAACTAGATAATGTAAATAATGATTCGAAAACTATTTAAAATTGTCTTACCCTTATCAACACATTATGAAAACTATTAATTTTAAGAAAACATTCATGGATGTGTGTGTGTGTATGTGTGTGTGTGTGTGTGTGTGTGTGTGTGTATGTGAGTGTGTGTGTGTGAGTGTTTGTTTGTGTGTGTGTGTGTGTGTGTGTGTGTGTGTGTGTGTGTGTGTGTGTGTGTGTGTGTGTGTGTGTGTGTGTGTGTGTGTGTGTGTGTGTGTGTGTAAGAGAGAGAGAGAATAAAAACTCCATATACAAGAGTTGTTATAGTAATTCATTCATTTAATTAATAATGAAATTACCAACACCTTGTACACGATGTAATAGTTAAAACAATACAAATATCCCTTGAAACTAGACTCCTTATTGAAACAAATATCGAGACGTGTTTGAAATACGAAAAATATCAATTAGGCTAAAAACATGTCGATCAATGTAAATTTAACTCATAAAGAGTTTTGTTTTAAACACGTAAATCATAAAATATAAATTAAAAAAAATATATCTTCAAAGTTCAAATCATATTTATCTTATACAGACCCTGTCTTTCTCTTAGTGATAGAGAAACGAGCAAATTTATGCTAAAGGTCAAATCAGATTAATTCAGCATAACATTAAAGAAACCGATTCTATCATGTAAGTGTCGGTAAATCAATGAACTACGCTAGATCTGCCCCTTACTTTCGTTTATACTTCTATTACGCTGCGGTAATTCTAACCAGTTTACGAACGTTTACTAGCAAGCGAGGTAACCTTTTTATGGGTCGTTATTAACGGAAACAGAAAACACTAATATGCAGCGTGCTTTGTGTATGGAGGCGTGTATGGGTATAGTCTATGTACGAAATCATACGACGCTTCAAAAACATTCGCGTCACTTCACTTCTACATAGAAATTAAGAATGTCGCATCAAATATCTTTTAATAATTTAATTTTAAATGAAAATTTGAGTTAGAAAAGAAAATGTTCTGCGTTCTTGGCGAATATCGGCCCCATCTGCTTCGTCTCAATGACAGGGTTACGTCCGCTTGAGCTATCGACCATGCCATAAGCTCCGTGTGCTTATAACAAACTCCACACTGACTTCCAGGCTATGACAATGTAATCGATTTTCAGCAAATAAGAATTATAATTCACAATTACAAAATAGAATACCATTTTAATATTGAGAATGGAGTTATTCCTAGAAGCGCAAACAAAATGTATATAATGTTAGGAAAGGGAGGGAAATGTGCTCAAATATATACTGTACAAATAATCTCAACAGAAGTGAAGATGAGTATATTAAGAATTACAAAAACCTTCAGCCACGTATTAAAAAGTTACATAGAGCTTTGTAGTTGTTAATTGCAGTCTTTTTATCGTCTAATTATTGTTATCGTGCTTTTTAATTGTTTTTTTAATAATTGTATGAAAAAATAGGTTATTTAAAACAATAACTACTTTATAATTAAATATTACACTTTTGCTATTACTTGCGACCAGACTTTTTGTTAACTAAAAGTTGTTAAATTGTCAACTTACACTTGGAGGAAACGTTTTCGTCTTACGATTTCTTCAGCCTCGTATTTTTGCCGCTAGGATTGCTGTAGTTATGCTTCTTTGGTACTAATTTTTTGGAATATAGAAGTGATGTGATCGAAGAGTATATGTAATCTGTGTCGTGTTTGTTCATTTAGGTGTCATTTTTATGGACGTTGCTATGTCTGTATTTCATATTGTTCTAGTGTGTGTAATTTAGAGCCTTTGTTGCATGTGTGGAGGATGCTCGTGTTATTTTCCATACTATTGCATGAGTGTTTAGTGTCCATGAGGTGATTTGCGAAGGTGGATTCACCTCATGGACACTAAACACTCATACAATAGTATGGAAAATAACATGAACATCCTCCACACATGCAACAAAGGTTATCAATTAAACACACTAGAACAGTATGAAATATATAGACATAGCAACACACATAAAAATGACATCCTAAATGAACAAACACGGCACAGATCAAACATAGTCTTCGATCACATCACTTCTAACTTTCAAAAAAATGGTACCGAGGAAGCACAACTGCAGCAAAAATACGAGGCTGAAGAAGTCGTAAGACGAAAACGTTTCCTCCAAGTGTAAGTTAACAATTTAACAACCTTTAGTTAACAAAAAGTCTGGTCGCAAGTAATAGCAAAAGTAATAAGTAATTAACAACCAACTCGTCATGAACAGCAACAAGATTTTGATAATTAAAATAACTTACACCTCGTTCATCTAGCGGTATTAACCTTTTAATTTGATATTGAAGCCATTACCTCTACTTCACCTTTTAAATAGCTTTTGCCTGGGTTTAAATATTTAATAATAAAATTAATATCTTCCATTAGAAAAGAGAGAATATCTCACACTTTCAAAATCTTTTATTTGTTTTAAAACATATTTGCAGAATGTTTTCCAAAAACTGTAATTCCAAGAAAGGTTAATAAAATACTTATTAAATAAAAATAAAGAAGATAAATTTTCCTGCAGAATATTCTACAACCTATCTTTAATCCCAAAACATATATAGGTGTAAGAAAAAATTAATTTCTTTTGAATAAAGTTAAAAAAATAAAGGCCAAGTTGCTAAACTGATGCAGCCAAAATTTGTTTGAGACTTGTAACTAGTGTTATTGGGATGGTTATATTTTTACACTAATATTTTGTAAATAACGTTTGAACTAGAGCTGTGAATCTGAACAATTTTTAAAATAATTACACACAACTACAATAATTTTTATATTGCATTCACAGAAAATGATTTTTCTAGTGTTACGCGTTTCCCTCATAATGTCGTCATCTTCAGTGAATGCGGCTACAAATTAAGATTGTAACTAATTATATCACTAGTACCAAGTGCAATTGTAATTGTAACTATAGTAAAGGCATTTGCCTTTACTACTTGTGTTCTAACATTGATTATCTTTACGTGAAAATGGGATTTCGTTTTACTTACAATTTTATAACAATGTTTCATCTGTGACCAGCTCTGAATTCAAGTTAATTACGACTTTTTAATCTGATAATGTTAACATCTGTCCTTTAAGAACCTACGTTTATTTCTCTCAATACTAATAATACTAAATTTAAAAAGTAATATTTGATAAGTAAAATGTAATAAAACCTAAAACACTTGTCTTTTGACCTCCACAAAGAGACATCCTATAAAGTATGCTTTATAAATGACGACAATTATGGCTTGTCAGCTTTATCAATAAAGTAAAATCCTGTTTACAAAGACTTTGAGGTCAATAACCTTGCAGCGAGTAACAGTTGAAGCGATGTTCTTGTAAAAGGTTCAAAATTTACTTCTAATAAAAATTCGTCGATATCAATAGTTCGGAAGAAAAGCATCGAAAGTTTGGACTCGTCAATTATATTGTTTCGATTGTTTTAATCGAAAAGCATAGTGTCGAATATTAAAGCTAAACTGACAAAAGCAGTACGAGTAACACAACCACCTCCCTCCCTACCGTAAATACCCAACGTACATGATAGACACCCTTACCTAGGCTAACCTAACTTCTACCACATGCTATGTAAACTTAGTGCTATGTATTGTGTACATGGTATACAAATATTGTGTTTGATAGGTTGCTGATAAATTTCGTTTTTTGTTAAATTATGAGTCTCGATACAAAATTTAATCGAAGAGTATTAAAATATTAAATAAAATATTTTCTAAAACGTTTTTCACGAATTTTTCTTTTGCAACTACCAGCCTTTTCAATTAACATCTGGTAGTTGTCTGATTCTTTGAAGTGTTTAGAACTTACTATTACTTAGTACGAGAAATTAATTGCTTTAACACTGATAACAATATCCCCGACCCCTAGATCTAGATAACCATCGCTTCTGCTCCGGTCACTGATAACCACAGCCTCCGACACTGAATCGTACAGCTGTTTTACGAATCTGTGTGCAGTATTTTAATTAAAATTCTGATTGAAAAGTCAAAATATCCCAATTGTGTATTTTTTGCATTCAGGATCATGAAAAAAATTAACGAATATTTAATTTTCCTATAATATTTATACTGCTTTTTTGTATCTTTTATTTAAAATTGTTTTTAAACTTGTAAATATATTCAGATAGGTGATCCCAAAATAGGTGTGGATCAAAGAAACCAAAGACATTCAATAACCAATGGCTAAAATTCTTGTATAATTTCATTCTTACACACGCATACACACAATACGAAACGGGGGTTCCTGGATTTGAGCCCCGATAGCACCAAAGAATTTCAATGGGCTTTTCCATCCGCCAAGTCTACTCCAACCTGTGAAGATGATTGCCCAAAGTCCAAAATTAGTGTAATAATGGACTAATGCTGGCCATGTCACTTTTCTTGAATACGGAAGGACTCAAGTAAGACAACTCTGTCCTGTATTTTCTATGTCATGTAATGGGATAGAAGTAGTAATAATTATTATTAACAATCACTACGGCTTTCGTCACCTTGTCAAGGACGTCTCAGACTCTGCAGATCCTGGAAATGCAACCCACACGACAGCCAAGTAAATTCTTTACGTACCTAACCAGGGGTGTTTTATCCCTACTTTCAATCTATGTATTATTCACATAGTTTCTATTTAATTTACAAAAAACAATATTCCAATTTTGACTGTAAATCTGAAATAAATGTCAGAGGTTACGATTCTGATATAGATTGTTAAAGCAGGAAATTAATCCACATCTGTAAGCAAATTCTTTAAAAAAATTGGAGAAGAAAAATGAACGAAGCAAGAATAAAAGAAACGCGTTATTGGTTGGTAACGAAAGTAAAACTTCACATGCGACTCTGTTTATCTATTGTACAAATTCTTGTTCGAAAGATCGATTTCCAAGTGAGTGGTTTGGGAAAAACTAGTAAAACTGGTAGTACTTGACATATAACTCTAATATTTTCGTTTTCTTACATTTTCCTTTAAAGCATTTTGCAAACAAGACAAAATTAATTTAAAATGTCATAAGAAATTATTTTCAATTGAATAAATACAAACATAACCTTAATTTACACACACGAAACGTTTTGGACTGAAGGTTTCTCTATAAAACAGAACACAACGGGTTCAATATGACAAAGAGTTCCCTAACTCTAAGATTCAAGTCACCATCCTGGTGGCTTACACAAGAAAATAATAAGAAAATTGCTTTTTTTTTAACCAAACCTAACCTAACTGGATACTTGATCGTTATTTGCATTGCACTGTATTTAGGTTGAAAATTATTTTACGCATGAAACACAAAAATTTCCACAACTTACTAAAATTAAATTAATGAAAAATAATAAGTAATGAGGAATTACAAAATTTAAAAAAATGAAGACGGCTAAAAGCCAATGGAAAATAGAAGACATTGTTTCAAAAAACACTCTAAAAACTTAAAGAAAATATCATAATTACGTAAGAAACGTTAATAAGAATTTTATTTTTAAAACCCCTGCATGGACTTTCATAGTATTAATTTTATTTAATTTAAACTTGACTGTAAATCGGGAAATTTTTAAACCATAATAAAAGCAATGTTATGTTTAAAATATAGCAGTGACAAGGTTAGGTTGGTGACGTATGACAGCTTGTAAGGTTTCTAAGCTGAAAACTAATTTATAGTTTATTTTTGCAACTTTAGTAAACATTGCACTGTAAATATACTGATTTATAAAAACAATGAAACAAAATTTCAACAGTCTCATTCTTGTATATTTTGGTTTTTTGTTTACAAAAATGATTGATGTAAATAATTTTTCAAATAATAAAAAATCAGGCTTTTTAAAATGCCCTGCTTTATTGAACCGTTGGAGTTTTCGCAAAATCGAATAAAAACTGTTTGAAAATGTTTTACAATAGCCTCAAGGTACAACTATTAAATTTGAGAAACAAAGTATTCAACTATGTTAATGTTTAATGAATTGTGAAAATCAGCCGAACAGCATAAACAAGGAAAACCCCTTGGCAACAAAGAAGACTCTTCGGTATCTTTGCATCGGGTTTGGGCAGTATCCCCTGTTTTTGAACCGACCGTTCACTGTTTACTACGGCAAATGAACCGCCTGAAATAAAGGAATTAGGAACTGACATGTATACTTTATTCTGTGCCCAACTAGCGTTGCGAGATGGCTTCATGGCTTGGTGGAAGTTTTCACGCGTTACAAAAGGCGTGCATCATTACACGGCGAAATAACTTGTTAAAGGCTCACGGGCTTAACGGCCTACGAGAGTCAAGTTATTTTAGATTGAAGGGCACTTGGCCGGCACCGCTCTTGGCCGAGTTACGGGCAACAGTCTTGCATATTTTGTACTTTTAGTTCCCATTCAATACGTCATTGTACTCATTTCGAATAGGATCGATACTGCGAATCTGTGCCTTTTGTTATTACACATATTTAGGAATAGTTCTAAATGAACTTTTAGTTATGGTTCTATTGTTAAAAATTAAATTTGTAATTTTAAAAATGTAGGCCTAATTGTGTATTTCAGGTAGAAAAACTTTAAAGTGTGTCTGAAATACATAAATTAAAATTTACCCTTTGGCTTGAATTTACCATAGGACAACTTCTTATCTAAAATTAATACAATTTACAAAATATCAACAGTTTAGCAGAATACAAGTTAAAAATTTTAGCTTGTAAGTTAGTTTGTAACTTAATAAGAATTTTTCTATGATTAATTTGTTACAATTGTTTTAAACACAAAATAAAACTACGCTGAGCGTAACTTGATAAATTTCGCCAAAGAGAATTAATAACTTCAACCCCTAGCCAATGCATCAGCCAATGCAACGTTAGTCTCGTCTAGGTAACAACTGTTACATTCTCTCAAGGAATCCTTTTTCCCTTAATGTGCACCAACAAGTTCCACATCGAAAGCCTTGTAAATTACTTATTATTTTAAATCATTTAATAAATTATTCGCGTGAATTGAAGTAAAACCCATTTTGGCTATACTTGAAAATCTTTTAAAAAATTTCAATTTTCATGTCAACAGATTTTTTAATGAACTACGCATGTTTTTTGTAGAATGTGTATTCTCTCTAAGCCCTTGTTACTCATTGGTTCAAAGATAACATCTCTGGTGCAAAGACAAGAGTTTCAATTTATTAAATAGGCCTAATCCTTTTCTGTATTTTATTGTGAAAACAATGATATATATATCATATAATATAATATAATAATAATATTATATATATATATATATATGTATATATATCCTTTTTTATGTAACTTCTTCTTAGAATTTAATTTAAATCAAAAAATGGTCACTGCATTAAAAACATTACTTTTGTTTAGGAAATACACTTAATTAATTTTAAGTTGAAATTCTCTTTAAAATGACCTTGACGGCAGGTTGTTTTCTTTCCAACTAATAATCCAATTACAAATTATGTTGCAATTATTCTAGTCGTAATAGCAACCCCATAAAGTTGATACTCAAAATCATGTGGTCATAATCAAAAGAGGGATATACCTAAATTTTTTACATATTTGGTTAATTCATGTTACATATTTCTTATATTGCGAACCACGTAATTGTGTATTTGGTGTTGGGAGATTTCACGTGTATTACCACTTCTTAAAACACGTTACATATTCAGAATATTATACACATCAATACCTTATATGTCTACACATATTTTAAGACTGTTTGCTATTTTATACCCAGACTAATTAATCTTCGAATTTATCTAAAATCGACCGTTTCATGTAAGTTATTGTTTTGACATGTTTGTAGGAAAGTATTTATACTGACCCTCTGCCTCCCATCTAACCTACTGCGATCTCTCAAGGCCAAGGGCACGGTTATGTGGTCTGCACTATATTCCTAAACTCAATAAGAATACTTATTGTAGAATTTTATGTAAACATTTTCTGAAATAATACATGTAAAATAAATAGGTAATATTAAATATTGGTTTGTAATTCTGAAAGACTATTTTATTCCTTGCATAAGAACTAATTATTTTTTCTAAACATTAATTTGCTTAAGGTCATAAAGTTATATTAAATATATATATTTCAATTGAATATTAAACTTTTGTTACACTTTATTACTCCATAGCATTTGGTTGAAGACTATACCACCACTCTTGGCATTTAATCAAGACGGTAATTGCATATCAATCAATTTTAGCTTCAAGTGAAATTTAATTTACTACTTGACTTTATGACATGAAAACTCTGATTTTATTCAAGTTAAATGAGTTTGCGTTAAATATTCTATGCAGAAAAATTCGTTTATGATAAACCTTTTGCATAATATATTTGTACTCTTTTATTTTTTAAGTAGTTGATAGTGATCAATGTAAATGATAATGATGTTAAAGAAATAATGACGTAACTCAAATTTGATGTCTGTTTAAATCCAAATTACTGGATACTATAACTGGAATGAACTATGAAGGTAAAAAATTTAAAGTGGTAATTTTAATACTTGTACATAAAACTAATACTTTTAATCAAAAATAAGAAAAATATTTATAATAACTCTTGAATTTTGTAGTCCATTACGTTCGGTGAAACTTAATTAAAGTTTCGCATTTAATGTTAAAGAGATTAAATATATATTAACTGTCAACCTGATGGGTGGAGATGCATGAAGAGTGAGTTGGGGTTAGAAAACTATCAAGTATAAGATATTTATGTATCATATACACCTTCCAATTGGTATTAAACTGAAACGTTATAGAGTAGTGACTAGAGACAACAAAGCTATCAAAATAAGAAAAGGAAGCAGATTTCATAAGGTACTTAAAAGGGAACTAGCTTTATATATATATATATATATATATATATATATATATATATATATATATACATACACACACACACACACACACACACACACACACACACATATATATATATATATATATATATATATATATATATATATATATTGTTAATTTTAATTGTTTAATATTTCTGATGATGTTGGTACTGTTTGCCAACGAAAAGCTTTGAATTATAAATTCAATAATAATTCTTGTATTTCTATTTTGACTTATTTCTTTATTAATACACAAGAATACATATTGCAATATTTATATATATATAAATATATATATATATATATATATATATATATATATATATATATATATATATATATATATACCGGTATATATTTATCTATGTGTACATACATATATATATATATTAGTGATGGGTCGATTCTCCAATCCAAAAGTCGTTCTGGACACTAGAATCAGAATCGGGAATCGATCGCAAAAGTCGATTCCTCGATTCTAGCGCGGTCGGCGTACATACATTGGGCAGTAAATATTTATCGCCGCTCCAATATAAAGTCGCGTTTACACATTGGCGGTAAAATACCCGTCGCCACTCTAACAATGTCGCGTTAATACATTGGGCGGTAAAATACCCGTCGCCGCTCTAACAATGTCGTCGCATTTACATATCGTGCGGTAAAATACCCGTCGCCGCTCTAGCAATGTCGCATTTACACATCGTGCGGTAAAATACCCGTCGCCGCTCTAACAATGGCGCATTTACACATCGTGCGGTAAAATACCCGTCGCCGCTTTAACAATGTCTCATTTACACATCGTGCGGTAAAATACCCGTCGCCGCTTTAACAATGTCTCATTTACACATCGTGCGGTAAAATACCCGTCGCCGCTCTAACAATGTCGCATTTCCACATCGTGCGGTAAAATACCCGTCGCCGTTCTAACAATGTCGCATTTCCACATCGTGCGGTAAAATACCCGTCGCCGCTCTAACAATGTCGCATTTCCACATCGTGCGGTAAAATGCCCGTCGCCGCTCTAACAATGTCGCATTTCCACATCGTGCGGTAAAATACTCGTCGCCACTCTAACAATGTCGCGTTTACTCATTGGGCGGTAAAATACCCGTCGCCGCTCTAACAATGTCGCGTTTACTCATTGGGCGGTAAATACCCGTCGCCACTCTAACAATGTCGCGTTTACTCATTGGGCGGTAAATACCCGTCGCCGCTCTAACAATGTCGCGTTTACTCATTGGGCGGTAAAATACCCGTCGCCACTCTAACAATGTCGCGTTTACTCATTGGGCGGTAAATACCCGTCGCCACTCTAACAATGTCGCGTTTACTCATTGGGCGGTAAATACCCGTCGCCGCTCTAACAATGTCGCGTTTACTCATTGGGCGGTAAAATACCCGTCGCCGCTCTAACAATGTCGCGTTTACTCATTGGGCGGTAAAATACCCGTCGCCACTCTAACAATGTCGCGTTTACTCATTGGGCGGTAAATACCCGTCGCCGCTCCAACGTAATGTCGCGTTTACACATTGGCGGTAAAATACCCGTCGCCACTCTAACAATGTCGCGTTTACTCATAGGGCGGTAAAATATCCGTCGCCGCTACAACATAATGTCGCGTTTACACATTGGCAGTAAAATACCAGCCGCCACTCTAATTAAATGTCGCGTTTACACATTGGGCGGTAAAATACCCGTCGCCACTCTAACAATGTCGCGTTTACTCATATAGCGGTAAAATACCCGTCGCCACTCTAACAATGTCGCGTTTACTCATAGGGCGGTAAAATATCCGTCGCCGCTACAACATAATGTCGCGTTTACACATTGGCAGTAAAATACCAGCCGCCACTCTAATTAAATGTCGCATTTCCACATCGTGCGGTAAAATACCCGTCGCCGCTCTAACAATGTCGCATTTCCACATCGTGCGGTAAAATACCCGTCGCCGTTCTAACAATGTCGCATTTCCACATCGTGCGGTAAAATACCCGTCGCCGCTCTAACAATGTCGCATTTCCACATCGTGCGGTAAAATGCCCGTCGCCACTCTAACAATGTCGCGTTTACTCATTGGGCGGTAAAATACCCGTCGCCGCTCTAACAATGTCGCGTTTACTCATTGGGCGGTAAATACCCGTCGCCACTCTAACAATGTCGCGTTTACTCATTGGGCGGTAAATACCCGTCGCCGCTCTAACAATGTCGCGTTTACTCATTGGGCGGTAAAATACCCGTCGCCACTCTAACAATGTCGCGTTTACTCATTGGGCGGTAAATACCCGTCGCCGCTCTAACAATGTCGCGTTTACTCATTGGGCGGTAAAATACCCGTCGCCGCTCTAACAATGTCGCGTTTACTCATTGGGCGGTAAAATACCCGTCGCCACTCTAACAATGTCGCGTTTACTCATTGGGCGGTAAATACCCGTCGCCGCTCCAACGTAATGTCGCGTTTACACATTGGCGGTAAAATACCCGTCGCCACTCTAACAATGTCGCGTTTACTCATAGGGCGGTAAAATATCCGTCGCCGCTACAACATAATGTCGCGTTTACACATTGGCAGTAAAATACCAGCCGCCACTCTAATTAAATGTCGCGTTTACACATTGGGCGGTACAATACCCGTCGCCACTCTAACAATGTCGTGTTTACACATTGGGCACTAAAATACCAGCCGCTACTCTAATTAAATGTCGCGTTTACTCATTGGGCGGTAAAATACCCGTCGTCACTCTAACAATGTTTACTCATTGGGCGGTAAAATACCCGTCGCCACTCTAACAATGTCGCGTTTACTCATTGGATGGTAAAATACCCGTCGCCGCTCCAACGTAATGTCGCGTTTACACATTGGAGGTAAAATACCCGTCGCCACCTTAACAATATCGCGTTTACTGATTGGGCGGTAAAATAGCCGTCGCCGCTACAACATAATGTCGCGATTACACATTGGGCGGTAAAATACCAGTCGCCACTCTAACAATGTCGTGTTTACACATTGGGCGGTAAAATACCCGTCGCCACTCTAATTTAATGTCGCGTTAATACATTGGGCGGTAAAATACCCGTCGCCGCTCTAACAATGTCGTCGCATTTACATATCGTGCGGTAAAATACCCGTCGCCGCTCTAGCAATGTCGCATTTACACATCGTGCGGTAAAATACCCGTCGCCGCTCTAACAATGTCACATTTCCACATCGTGCGGTAAAATACCCGTCGCCGCTCTAACAATGTCGCATTTCCACATCGTGCGGTAAAATACCCGTCGCCGCTCCTACAATGTCGCATTTCCACATCGTGCAGTAAAATACCCGTCGCCGCTCTAACAATGTCGCATTTCCACATCGTGCGGTAAAATACCCGTCGCCGCTCTAACAATGTCGCATTTACACATCGTGCGGTAAAATACCCGTCGCCGCTCTAACAATGTCGCATTTCCACATCGTGCGGTAAAATACCCGTCGCCGCTCTAACAATGTCGCATTTACACATCGTGCGGTAAAATACCCG